>JAJOZX010000627.1:620000-627500 GCA_023014485.1 Bathynomus jamesi
AAATCACATTCCTAATGAAGAAACAAAGAGCTACCAATGTATAATTTATGAAAATCGGAGAAACAGGAGCTTAAGTAGATTATTACCAAAATCTATACTATAATAAGAGAGCTGTCCATCTGTCTGTCTGTCCATCCGTCACACTTTCAGAAATTGAGAGAAAAAATTGAGAAAAAATTCAGAAATTGTAAAAAAAATTCAGAAATTGTATTACAGGTGGTAATGTGAAGCTCAAGACTTTCATGACTGTGTTCTTTTCTGTAGTTTAGCAATGGGGGTGGGGGTGGGGGTAATGGGGGATGGCTGGGGTAATGGGGAGGGGTGGGGGTAATGGGGGAGGGGGTTAGCCCCCAAGTTGTATGAATGGGGGAGAGGAGGTTTTGGGAGATACCAGATTCAGAAATGTTGACACAATGTGAAGCTCAAAATTTTCATGGCTGGGTTCTTTTTTTGTAGTTTAGCCTGTCTAACCGTCAGCGAAGCGGCGGGAACTGTACTAGTATTTAATAAAAAGGGCATAGCCAGGATTTTTTATTGGGAGGGAGGGGGCGGGCAACAATATGTATGACTGTGTGAGAAGAGAAGAAAGTTTTGAAGGATCATTTTACAAACTACATTTTTTTTTAACGTGCATTAGACTCGCCTTCCTCCATCCAACCGAACGACCATTACTTCAGATCATATAAACAATTGAATACTGTTATCTTTGGGGGATGGGGATGCCCCCCCCCCCCCCTGGCTACACCCCTGAACAAAAATAAAAACGGGAGTGCCTTGTTTGGAAATACAGTACAAGGCAGCAGGGCTCCAACTTCTGGCTTCTATCATAAATCCAGTCCACAATACGACAGAGGACTAAGTTTTAGCTCGCCAGAGCAATGCTGGCCTTGGCTAATATATGATTACCAAATTGCAATGACTGAAGGCAAATGCATATTTAAGGCTTATGAAGAGTAAATTTAATCTCGCATCAATCAAATATATTTTATATATAGTCCAAAATAACGCAATGAATTCTTGCAAGAACTTCAATTCTGCAGACGACAAATTGTTTGTTTACAAAAATTTAACTGTAGTTTTTCCAAGCCACTTCCGAAGATGGCAGCTTTGGCAAAATTAGAGTAAAATCTTGTCGGATCTTGAGTTTTGACTTGACTTGACTTGATGTTTTATTGCTGACTTAGGGTCCTTTTAAATAGTCCCATGATCAGCAAGACTATAAATTAAAGCAATTTCGGTAATTGTTAAATTATTGCAAGATGAAAAATAGAAAACAGGAGTTAGCACAATGCAGCATATAGTATACGAGATAATAACCATATAATTATATGTATATAACGTGTGGTACAAGTAATTTGATAAATTAGGTAATATGGTACAGTATGTGTTGTAGCAACGTTAAATGCGTTTGATATAACCAGAGTCTTTTAGAAATATTAATAGAGTCTTTTGGATTTGATATTGTAGAGGGGGACTGAAGCCACCACCTCCAAGGAGAATTTGTAGTGTCATGTTCTTGACACCTATTTTAGATAGTTTGTGCTGCATTTTCGTTCTTAGCGAGTGGTATTTCCAACAAGTGAAGAGAATATGAGGAACAGTTTCTGGAACATGGCAAGAAACACAAAATGGGGAGTTTGCTATACCTAGCCTATAAAAATGGTCATTTAGGCCTGTGTGTTGCACCCTCAGGCGTGTCAACACTACTTCAGATCGTCGGCAAGATATTGATGCCCAAGGCCAGGTCTCCAAATCTTTTTTTATAAGACCAAGAGGTGTTAGGGTCCTGTTCCTTTGCCAGGTTTCTCTCCTTTCCTGTTCCAAGACATTTTTGGCATGAAGAAGAAGATCAGATAGAGGAACTGGTCTGACTGTTATGCGGGGAAGTGAATGCCCAAGTTTAGCTAACCGATCCACTTTCTCGTTCGATATGACACCACAATGGGCAGGGGTCCACTGAAAAGACACATGAATACCCCTGCCACACAGTGACCTCACAGCTGACACAATATCTGAAGTTATTTCCGTGTAATTACCATGAGGTAATGAATGAAGGGCTGATAATGAGTCGACACAGAAAACAAATGCACCAGGAAGATGCGCATTTTCAATGAGCCACCTAAGGCCCATCTGGATTGCTACCAATTCTGCCGATAACACTGAGAGTATATCAGATAGGTGCCAAAAGCACTCAACCTGTAAAGATGGAATATAGAATGCGGCAGCAACAGATACTGTACCAGTATTTGTAAGCACTGTTCGAGACCCATCTGTAAAGATCTGGATTGATTGTTCATGTCTAATTTCCAAAGTACTATAAAATGCAGCACGAAGAAGATGGGGTGCGTCCTTCTTAGTAACAGGTAGGACAAGGTCTGTAGAGATTGGTAAATTGCAATTGGTTTCCCAAGGTGGGAAGGGAGGGAGACAGGGGACATAGTTTGGAGAAGGAAGATCAATACCACGCAAAATCAGTGCTGACATAGCTCTGATTATATAGGAGCCCCTAGAAACTATATGCCATGGCAGCATGCGATGTTTTGGGAAGTCATCTATGACTTCCAGTAAAACAGGATGTTGGGAGTCTGCCCCATAGAATCGATAAAGTGTGGTCAGTAGTAAGAGGGTACGTCTTTCTTCCAGGGTCCAAACATTGAGTTCACAATGCAGAGATATTATTGGTGTAGAGCGTAGAGCTCCAGTAATTATCCTTAAAGCTGAATTCTGCAATACATCAAGTTTCTTTAAATGAACTGTAGCAGCAGAACCATACAAAATTGCTCCATATTCTATCTTACTACGAATAAAGGCAGAATAAAATGATAGCAGGATTTGTCGTTGACAACCCCAAGATGATCCAGTGAGTGTTTTTAAAATGTTTAATCTAGAAGAACAGTTTGTAACAAGATGTTCAATATGAGGCTTCCAAGTAAGGTAGGGAGCATCAAAATAAAGACCTAGAAATTTCTGAATTCTGACAAAAGGAATGGGGGCAAGGTTGAAAATTAAGTTAGGAAGAGTTCTGATCTTTTTTCTGGTATAAATTTGGAAAGAGGATTTCAGGGGGCTAACGCTAAATCCCCATTCAGCAGTCCAAGCATTAATTCTATCCAAAGCAGCTTGAATCCCAGAAATAGCTTCGTCGAGGGTACCAGCACTATGAAAAATTGCCAAATCATCTGCAAAAGCAGAGAGTTTAACAGGTTCCAAGGAGGGAAGGTCAGATAACATGATTGAAAATAGCAAGGGACTCAGAATAGATCCCTGTGGTACACCCACTGAGGAGGCCACAGAGGGAGAGAAGCAACCCTGCAGACAGACCTGATATGTTCTATTCTCCAGAAATGCCCGAAGCCACTGCAACAACTTTCCAGTGATACCCAAATTTGCCAACTTGAAAAGCAATTCTTTGTGAGAGACCGAATCAAAGGCACTCTTGAGATCAATGAAGACAACTACACATACTGATTTTGTAACTAATACTTCTTTGATGACATGTTCTAGCCTAAGTAGTTGATCAATGACACTTCTGCCTTTACGGAATCCACTTTGAAAGGGTGAGAGGAGGTGGTGTGATTCCA
Organism: Bathynomus jamesi; assembly: GCA_023014485.1. Taxonomy (NCBI): domain Eukaryota; kingdom Metazoa; phylum Arthropoda; class Malacostraca; order Isopoda; family Cirolanidae; genus Bathynomus; species Bathynomus jamesi. The sequence continues at coordinate 623,582 of JAJOZX010000627.1, forward strand.
CATAGTAATACAGTCTATTGTAGACCATTTTTTCCATAATTTTACAATGTGTGTTTAAGAGAGAAATGGGCCTATATGATTGTAAGAAGGTTAAATCTTTATTTGCCTTTGGTATTGGCATAATAAGTGCATGCCCCCAGGGAGGTGGGATTATACTGAATTCCCATGAGTGATTAAAAAGTGTTAGCAATTGTAAATGAAACTGAGGGGGAGCATATTTGTAAAATTCATACGGTATATCATCGGAACCAGCAGCCTTATTGTCTGGGAGAGTTATTAAAACAGAAGCAAGTTCATGAAGATGGAAAGGAACATCCAGATCATCCATAGGGGTATTCATACTTGATGAGATAAACTCAGTTTGAGAGGCTGTATTTAAATGTTGAAAGGAACCATGAAACATGGTAGAAAAATAGTTACTAAAAGCGAGGGCCTTGTCCTCGGGGGCTAATGGTTTGTTGTCAATTTGAACGGGGAATTGATGGTATATTCTGACTCCCCTAACAGAGTTAAATCTCCTCCACACTTGTGAGATTGGAGCGTGGCAATTTAGAGAGGAGCAGAAAACTTTCCAGGAGTCACGTTTTGCTTTTTTAATAATTCTTTTAGCCTGTGCAGTTCTTTTCTTACAGTCTATTAAATTGGGGATTGTACAATTCCTGTGGTAGCGTCTCTTTGCTAGGCGGCGTAAAGCTACTGCCCGTGAGCAGGCTTCGTTCCACCAAGGCTTATTTGCTGTCAGTTTGGGTTTCCCTGATGATTTGGTGAACAGAGTAGAGGCAAGATGATTTAAATCATCTGCAATGGATTGGGGAGTAACTGGATTGTCAGATGTTGCATGGGTATCACAAAAGGAGAAGAGCACTTTTGACCAATTTCTCCAATCAAAGTTACGGGGAATCTTCCACTTTGTTCGGAGGGTAATACTGTCAGAAGCAGCTGCAAGGGGGAGAGAAGCTATTACTGGAAGATGGTCACTGCCAATATCGGCCAAGGTCTTGATTTCGATCACACTGAGGAAAGATACAGACCCAATGCACAGGTCCAAGGACGAGGGGGAACCGGAGAATGAATCATAAAAAGTAACTAAATGAGGAGGGCTAAGTAAACATAAAGTGGGAGAATTCAAGATATAGTTAAAGAGGTCCTTCCCAGCCTGATTGGGTGTGCCACAAGACCAAGAAGGATGCTTGCCGTTAAGATCTCCACAGATTATGATCTTTGAGGCTGGGGGGCTTTGGGAGATGTAAAAGTCTAACTCTGAGGGAGACAAAACCTGATAACCATGAGGGTTGTAAATACCAAATACTGTGAGCCAGCTATTGTCAAGATAAGCTTTACAGGCTAGGATCCCAAACTGACCATTTGGATATTCTTGCAATGGGAATGGTAAAAGTGTACAATCATTGCGTAGTAGTAGTAGTACCCCACCACCATGACCATGGGTCCTATCTTTCCTAATAATACAGTATCCTGGAAACCTGGGATTAATGTGAGATTTCAACCAAGATTCACATACAAAACAAAGTGCGGGACGCTGCTTATACAACATTAACTTAAACTCACTAAGGTTACTAAGTAGACTACGAGCATTCCAAAATATTAAAGAAAACCTATTATCCATGTTTGTTTTGGGATGGTGAAGCTGGTTTCAGAGATGAACGAGTATTTTTGATAGAGGTACTAGAAAATGCTTTCATGAAAAGTTTTCGCACTCTTGATGCAGGATGGGGACCTGCAATAGAAGTAGTTTTACAGGTGGCAACAATATCATTTATAAGAGTAGTTAGTGTATCAAGGGGAATAAAGTCCAATATACTGGTTTTTTGTGGAGTAACTTTAGTCTTACTTTCTATTTCCTTGGAAGCCATAGTTTGTGTGGACATGCCATGCTTAATTGGTGCAGGGAGAGTTTCCGTAGGAGCTGAAGTTTGTGTGGACATGTCACACATAATTGGTTTAGGGGGGGGTGGAGGTAAACTCTTGTAGTTAATAATTGGTGGGGAGACATTTGCATGAACCTCAACATGATGAGAAGGCCCAGCACCAGAGGTAAGCTCCAACCTAGCCGGTTTGGGACCCCTACTGCCATGGGACAATCCATCATTGGAGGGCACTGATACAGCACTGGGGATAGGGTGAACCTTGGTGTTTCGAGTAACTTTATGGACTAACTTGACAGCTGTACTATAGCTCATCTCATGTTTTTTAACCATTTTTGAAACTAAATTTGCTTCTGTGAATGCTGGGCATTCAGTTGAAGAAGCCATATGAGGGCCATCACAATTGAAGCAACGATGTACAGACTGTACCTGACAAGTATCTGTTCTGTGGGGACCTGCGCATACTGCACAATGATCAGTGGTAGCTCGACAAGATTGAGCTATATGTCCAAAAAGTTGACATTTAAAACATCGAATAGGCCTAGGTACAAATTCTTTAACTCTATATCTTTCATAATAAAGGTACAGATGAGGAGGAATAGGCCCCTCAAACTCCACTTTAACTGGCGGGGACAATGATAAATTTGAGCCCAAAGAATTCCTGTTTTTTGGAGGCTGGAAGCGGGAAACAGATTTTATTTTTATAGTAGGATTACTATATTCAAGCTCAGATAATATCTCTGAGTCCATTAAGGAATTATCTATATTGTATACTATTCCATAATTGCCCTGTTTGCTTGCGGGCAATCGGCAAGACACTTGGAATGTACCAAATGTGGTGATCTTCTGCAGAGAAAGGGTATCATAAGACTGTTGGTCAAGATCAATTGCCAAACAATGGCGAAGAGGATTCGGGCGGAACCCAGTGATCCTAAGTGAACTCAATATAGAATCCCTAAGCTGCCCAACCACCTTAATTTTGCTTTGCAAAAATTCCTCCACTGCCTGATGATGACAAGCATCATCAAACCATAGCACAATAGTCCTAACAACAGTCTCTGAAGAGATCTGGGGAGCAAAATCACTCAGTGAAAGTTTATTGATTTCAGCTAGGCCCATTCGTTGTGGAACTATATTCTTATACGGCCTTCGGAAGGCATCAGCCAATTTACCATTCTGACAAGCTGAAATGGAGCCAACTGGATCTGGTGATAGACCCAGATTCTGATTAACCTTTCCCATTCCTTCCTCAGAAACAGTGTCGAAACCAGAAGTACCAGGAGCAGCTTCTTGGGATGGGCCTATTGTAGTAGACCTGATCTCAGTTTCAGTAAAAAGAGGCGTATATTGCCTTGTTGAACTTGGGCTTGCCTTAGCCCGCTTTTTAGAACTTCTGGTCTTCTGGCTCTGCCAGCCCAAAAATTCAGCTGTGGCATCTGCAACAGCAGTTTCCAATTCACAAGAATCTAAGGGGTCAAAAATACTAATGTCATTACCAACACTAGATCTAGATGAATTTGGACTTCCAGGAGGAGACTTTTTACGTTTGGTTTGCTTAAGCCTATTGTCTCGTTTAGCATTTCTAGAAGCCTTAGGCTGCTGAGAAACAGCTAAAGGAATATCCATTTCAGAGTTTGAGTCGCTTAACTGATCGGGGTCAAGGTTCTCAAGGTTATGGGATGGGCCAGACCTAGGCTGAGCCTGAGTCTCAACTCCAACTCCAAGCCCTGATGCATCTCGTGATGAACGATCGTGTTCAGCCATACGACCCTCCTCAAGACCGAGGTACAGGCGCAGGCTTACCTACGATTAACAAACCAGGTGGCCTAGGGCCCAAGTTAGGTCCCTAGGCCTAATAGTATGTTACCCTACACCAAAATAACCACAAAAAGGTATAATAAGGCCTGGCTAAAAGCCTAGACCTAGCTAGTTAAAAATAAAATTCTTTGAAAGATTCAGAAACGCCAATAATTCCAATTCAAGTATATATATTGTAATCACTTAAAATTTTAAGCTCCGTTTTGAAGACAAAAAAC
>JAJOZX010000627.1:632500-852500 GCA_023014485.1 Bathynomus jamesi
GTCTCCGTCTCAAAACGGTCAAAAAATGCTAAAATAAAAAATTTCGAATCATTTCGAGAGGGCGCCAAAATGCTCTCTGGCCCTACCAGCAATGAGAGTCCCACCACGCCACTGCCAGTATGCTCGGTTAAGTGGCTATGTTCGCCTTATTTTTATATTATGAATGATCCGCAATAAAGATGTTTTGTTTGTTTTGTTTGTATATTAATTAAACCGAATAAACTCTTTGCGTAATCCCATCACCTACATAGAAAAAGAGGCGCCATAGACAGCCGCGCGCCGTACAACCAGAAGCGAAGGCCAACGAAATAATAAGGTATGGTAATTTCCTTTTTTTACCATTAGGCAGCGCTAAATACCGAAGGCGTATAAATTTAATATTAACCAAAAAAACCACTACTTAACGAGGTCTTTTGAAGACCTCTACAAATATAACTTTTTAACGAAAATACGTTTTTGTCGTCAGATCTCCATCAATATCTGCTGGAAATTTCCAACGGATGAGGGTGACGACAATAAACCATAACCCTACATAGTTTTTTTTATACCTGCATTGAGTCTGAGTGTCCAGAAGAATGACTTAGCCTTCAACCCATGAACAATACAGTCAACCAAACCAAATGTGAGCCTAAATGAGTTTTGTTTACATTCAATATCACAAGCTTTGGTTGCCGTGTTCTTTGGTTCACAATTTGACTTGAAGTAAAGATTATTTATAACAAGATCTGAAATTCTGGCCATTTCTGTGTTAGCTTTTTTCACTTTTGTTATCTAGTGTTTGGAAAGAGAACTAAATTACGCGCGAAAAAATGTCAACTTAATAAATAAATAAAATATGCATGTAGACTTGTATTTTATTTTTTTAGATTAATGTGATAATATTCAGTTTTTGTTAATAAACTTGTAAATCGGTGCAAGTGTGCCCTTGTGCAGAGCTTAGCTACATTTCATTGCATTTTAGACAACAAACTCACGTGGAAACAACGTGGTTCCAACGTGCGGTCGTTACGTGGGTCCCATGTGGATTTGTTAATGGGTTCACCGTGGGAAGTCGTCGATTAGACACGTTCATCCACCATTTTTAGGCACAGTACGGGATCCGATGAGCCCCGATTAAATACGTCCAACCACCGTTACTTGGCCTTGTACTGGATGCTGTGGAACCAATAATTTCTCTTCGGATCTTGAGGTCGATGATAACGTCGATGAAGTTACTAAATTACAGTATGAGTTCAAGCAATGATAAAAACTATTGTTTTGGAATAAAATAGGAAAAATCAAGTACTTTATTACAAAAATACAAACTATGTTGAAGCACAGCCCTCTGCCAACTGTTCCGATAACACAGCGCAATTAATAATTTTCATCAGTGCTTGAACTCATAATTTAGTAACTTCATTGACCGTTATCGAGGAACCTCAAGATCCGAAACGGAATTATTGGCTTCACAGGATCCAGTACAAGGCCTAGTAACAGTGGCTGGATGTATTTAATCGGGTCCCATAGGATCCCATACTGTGCCTAAAATCGGTGGGCGAACGTGTCTAATCGATGTCTATTTCCCACGTGGAACTCATTAGCAGATCTGCGTGGGTCTCACGTCGGCATCCCACGTTGTTCCTATATGAACTTTTTGTCTGGATTTGGTTTTCAACCTGGGAACGTAAGGCTTGAAAGGACGAAGAATATGTAGATCTGCTGGAAAGCTCTGCAAAGGTCGCTACAAGAAGTTCAGGTGTATCCTGAGAAGAAGTAATTAGGTTTGCATTCTGTTTGAGGACTGGTTCTCTGATTGATGAATATTTATGTAATATTTTGCGAACACGATTCCAGATGCTGAAGAGAGGAGTTTGTGAAGTAATGCCAGAAACATAAGAACGCCAAGAGGAACGGTGGGCTTGACGGAGAATACGTCGAGCCTCAGTAGAGGCCCTTCGGCACCCAATGTAGTCTCGCTATAAAGATGTACAGTGGAATCGACGTAACGCTCTTTTCTTTTCCCGAGCTGCCTCCTTTTAATCAGAAGTCAACCAAGAAACACAGATTTTTCCATTCCCACCATAAATCTGAGGTACGCTGCGGACTGACACCTCAAGAATAAAGGAATTAACAAAATCGACAGCTGAATCGATGTTTGCAAAGTCTTTAAAGGAGGTAGCAGTATCAGTCAGCTGCCTAAATTACTCCCAGTTTGCTCTGGCAAAACACCAACATGATTGGGGATCAGGACAAGATAAAGATGGCAGTATAGAACAAAATGATGGGGGAGGTGATTGTTTTTATAAAGCCCATCGATGACCTGCCATCGAAATTCAAACATAGCATCAGAGGAGCACAGAGACAAATCAATATAGGAATAAATACTAGTCTAACAGTGGTAATAGTTAGAGGAACCCGCATTACGGCAACTCATTGAAAGATCTGTCATTATAGTCACAGGCGTACGAGGCGGGGGGATCTAGGGGACGGTAGTCCCTTAGAATTCGCAGACACTAAATCTATTCAGGCAATGACATCTGTGATTCAGGCAAAGTGACTTGGCGACTTTATTCACCTCGATGAGCCTTTTCGTGTTTTTCGCTGCCTCTCAATATTTCATATGTTCATACGTTGGATTATAGTGTGAAAAATGCTCTGTATGAATTGGTCCACAATTAACCCACCCCTTATATCTCCAGTCTAACTATAGAGTAGATTAAGTCTAGCCCTGTAGGGGTCAGCCTAGAGATTCCGGAAATGGTCCAGAGCGGGCAGATAAATTGAGGTCCACAGTAGGATTCCTCACCAAACTAGGTTAGGGCAATCTACCTTCACCTTTGTTAAGCTATGAGTTGATGCTGGGTCTTAGGCCACAATGTAGGCCTAAGTTGTCTGACCCAGCTTAATTTAATGAGTCTTCTAAGTTAGAAGTTAGAAGATCCAACTGGGCTAAAAACACAATTAGTCACCTACTGCTAGTTATTAGAGAGTCTCTTTTCTCCTTCCTGTATAATTGTCGAGAGCGTACTTGCTGGTGGGGATCTTTCTTCGGTGTCTGTTGTTGTCCCTTCTCCAGTTGCGTCCTCTCGCCCCGTTCCTCGTTTTCGTTCTCCTTTGTTCTCCTTTTTAGCGGGGCTTTTTCCACCAGCGTCGTCTTGGTTTTTTCCTCGGTTGGTTGATCGGTAATGTATATCTATTACCGAGCACGCTCTTGTCACACAGTATATAAATACTAGTGTGGAGAATAACTCTGGTGAGCAACCAATTGGTTTCATCCACCCAGTTATTGACATAAAAGGAATTTAATAATTGTTAGATTAACTACCTACCTACTCAGTGAACCATTTTCGTTACCTCCCAACTACCCACTCATCAGTTTTCCATAATAGCATATAGTCAATATTGACAAAAGGTTTGAAACTGCAAATCCTGTTAAACAGGTGTATTTGCAAAATCTCTTGTTCTAATACTGTAGAACCTTCTAGCGCCTAACGTAACCTACCCTAACCTAACCAACAGTGTCACTGTGGTAAGGTTAGGTTAGGAGCTAGAAGGTTCTACAGCAGTGGTGCACAAACTTTTTTGATGTGAGGGCCAAGCAAAGAAAATAACTAAATGTATTAGCCTACTTACTTTCCATCTAAGTCATAAATTGGGTCACTTTTATATTCTAACTTTTTCATTGAATTGAAAAGACCCGTGGGGCCACTGAAAAGACCCGTGGGGGACACATTTGGCCCGCCGGCCAGGGTTTGTGCATCACTGTTCTACAGCATTAAAACAAGAGATTTTGCAAATACACCGACAACATTATTGGTGATTTTGCAAAGTTGTCGATTTTTGTGTTTTTTGCAAATTGACCGATTTTTGTTTGTTTTTGGAAAATGATCAAACATTTAAAGTCATTTTGTAAAATTACTATTGTTTTGATTTCTTTGCAAACTGACCGGAGAATTTGCAAAAATACCTATTTCGCAAAAAAACCGTAACATATATATATATATATCAGTGGCGTGCGGTGACCTTCGAGGTTGGGCATGCAATAGTTACTCACAGGGGCGTCCGCAGGAATTTTTCCAAGAGGGGGCTCAGCTACAAAAATGATAACACAAAGTGTGAGCGAAGCGAGCACTGAGCATGCAGCTAGGGGGTCTGGGGGAGCGCTGTAAGCTCCCCCAGCGGGGTCCGGGCCAGAGCCCCATAAGCCAAACGAATTTTAACTAATGATACATTTTCATGGAAAAATGGTGTCAAAATATCTCTGTGATGCATTTGCATCAACCACAGACGATGGGTTATCAAGAGCATGTTTCGATGAAGTGCATGAGCATGCAGCTAGGGGGTCTGGGGAGCGTTGTAAGCTTCCCAGCGGGGTTGGGGACCCGGAAGCCAAACGAATTTTAACTATTTCAGCCATTAAATTGGAAACTAAACACTGACTAAGCTGCAATAGAATTATAGAAGCCGTTGCGTGGCGAACATAAATTTCCAGGGGGGGGGGCAACTGCCCCCTCTTGCCGCCCCCCCTTGCGGACGCCCATGGTTACTCATGCATTCTACTGAATTATTTCTTAAATTAATTCAATAAGAGGAACCATTTAGTTTCGTAACATAGTAATGGGATCACTGATAAGTACATCTAAATTAAAAAAAGACCTATAAAAAATAAGAATTATTATTTACTTACCTCATTTATAAATTAATTCAATTCTTCGATCCTTCAGGACAAATATGTTTATTATCTTTTCATAGAAATCTTCTGATTTAATTAAATGTTGGCAAATCTTTTTTCAATAGACATAAGGGCTAACCCTGAAATCCTTTGCTCTCCTGTTGTATTTCTTTGGTAAGTTTTAATTCTCTTCAATGCAGAAAAGGATTGCTCTACAGAGGCAGTCGTAGAAGGAATTGTCAAAACCAAATTGTAAAGCTTGAAGAGTTCTGGCATAGCATCAATAAGATCCTTGGTATAAATATAATGCATTAAATTGCATACACTTTGCTTTATAAAGTCCTCCATTGAATACAAAACACATAGTTCACTCTGAAGACGAATTATATAAAAAAAATCACCATAAGTGGCCTTTAACGAATTTAAAGCATCCACTGGAAATTTTTTGCAATATTCTTCAGCTTTGCTAAAATTGAGAAGCTCCAGGAATTTAAGCTCTTCTAATGATGAATATCTTACTTTTAATTGGTCAACTGTTGTGCCAATAATTTTGTTATAGAGGATTCTGTAATGCTGTTGTGGGTCAACAGATTGGTCAGATTTATTCCTGCATCTCTTAGTTTGGTTTGCTGCATCTATGCCATATTTTTCCTCCAAAGTTTCATAAAACATGAAAAAGTCGTCCAGTTTATTTTCGAGCATTGTTCTAGTTTTATCTATATGCTCTCTGCAATACACAATGTCAAGATTTTTGGTCTGAAGGATGTTAAATAAAACATCAGTGAAGGAAAATATATCACTAAATACTTCTAATAAAAACAGGAAATCAGGATCTTTTAAATTGTGTCGGAATCCAATTGCAGAATTTATAGTGACTTCATCCCATGATTCAGGATTCTCAATGATGTTTTCAAAAGGCTGTTTAAGAAATCTAGATTTTCTTTTGCGGTATTAACTAGACGCGAGGAGTAATTCCACCTAGTTGCTGCAGCTTTGGGAAATCTTTTTTAACAATATTATCCAACGCATTGGTTCTTTTGGGTGATTTAGTAAAAAACGTACCCAGTCCATTTATTGTAGAAAAAAATTTTTGCATTCTTTCATAGCAGAGCATGCTTGTGAAAGAACTAAATTTAGCACATGGGCACAACAATGAATAAAGATTGCAGATTCATATTTCTGCCTTACCTTTGACTGCAACCCATTTAATTGTCCTGCCATTGTAGCAGCACCATCGTAGGTTTGTGCAACTAATTTATTTTCACACTTCCAAGTTTCAATGCATTTAAATACGTGTTCAGATAAAGCATTTGCTGAACGGTCTGCACTCACATCGTTAAACCCGATAAATCGTTCTTTACCAACACAATCTTTTGTAACATATCGCAAAACAGTTGAAAGTTGTGAATAGTTTGATACATCGGACGTTTCATCTAGAAGAATAGCAACAAATTTTGCCTGATTAAGTTCATTTTCTATTTCATTCAACATTGCCTTTTGAACCGCATCGATCAAGTCATTTTGTATTCTGTTTGAGAGACCCGAGAAAATAGAAGCTGTATCTAGATGGTTTGCCAATTTTTCATCATACTTACTGAATAAATATAAAAGTTCTTTATAATTCCCGCGATTATTGGATGCATCAGATTCAAAATGACCACGAAATGATAACTCTTGTCGACCTAAAAAAATAACTGCATCAATCAATCTTCGCATAATAGCTCTGTTTTGTTTAACCTTTTCATTATGCTGCTGTATGCTTTGTCTTTTATGAATATCTAATTGTAAGTCTATGCGAACATTTCCGAATGTTTTAAGATCGATCAGAGATTTTGTGTCTTTGAGAACGTTCATGTTTTAGCATAGCCATATGTATATTATTTAAATCATCGTATCCCTTCTCATTCCAAACAGTTTTTTCTAAATTAAATAACAAGCATGGCCAGCAAAATAACTTATTTAACTCAGCACATCCTGTTAACCAGCTTTTTCTTTCGTATAAATTAGTTTGAAAATGCCTCACACATTTCTTTTTGGAACTCCGTAAATTAGGTAATTTCGGCATAGGCCTTCCATGATTTATAATTAATTGTCTCGCTTCAAAGTCTCTTTTTGAAAAACCATTCTTCAAAAGTTCTTCTATAACACACATTTCACCCATTAGGGCTGATATTTTGAAAGATATTTAAGAAATGAATAAATTAAGTGGCAATAAAAGTTAAAACACAGAACGCGCACATCCTCACCGAACACTGGCACGGGTAGCACTAAATGCGGGATGCATTTTCGGAATTGCATGTGAGTCGACGATATTTAACGAAAAAGAATTTGAGTCACTACTGACTCGCGGAGGATTTTTCAATGGCCGCACTAATGCAATTCGTTTGTTGCATCTGGGATGCAAGAAAAACGGTTTTATTATGGCTTAAGAAAAAAATATTTTCCTTTAGTTCTTTCAAACAAATTAATTCAATTTTTAAGTAATTTTTTACTGCTTTTAAATGTTGTTAGATAAATTACTTTTTAAAATTTATTTTTGTATTTACGAAAAATCAATGGTCATGCAGTGCATGACCTGCATGCCCTAAATGCACGCCACTGATATATATATCAGCAAACAACCACAGGGAAAAGGAAACACAAAGTCCGAGCGCTTTCGTGATATATTCACATTATCAAGGAGGAACAGAAAATAGACGGAGATTACAAAGTAAATGAGTTAAATAGACAAGCAAAAAATTCACAATCGGCACCTCAAATTAAAGGCCTTAAAGCCCTCTAAAGATTTTTTCAATTGATAACATAATCTGTAGGCTGCTAAATTACAAATTTAAAAGAAGTATACTGTATAGATGAAATTAGACAAAAAAAACAATACAGAGAACAAAAATGATTATAATGGTTATTAACACTAATATTTAATTAAAGCACGCAATTAATTGGCAAGAATTTAATGAAAAACGAATAGATAACGTAGATAACAAATAGATAACATAATCTGTAGGCCGCTAAATTACTATATAGATGAAATTAGACAAAACACCAGTACAGAAAACAAAAATTATTATAATGGTTATTAACACTAATATTTAATTGAAGTAGGAAATTAAGTGGCCCGAAAATAATGAAAACAAGGAATGTTGCCATCGTCTTACAGATTATTACAAAATTTCTACAAACAGTCTGGAAAAAAATAAATAAATAAATTGTTTTCCCAAAAGCAACCCAGTTCAAAAGTCCAATAAACCCCCAGCAACCAAAGATTATACACGAAAGAAATATTACAATTAAAATAGACACATAAGAATGTTAACAGTTCTTACAATAATATTTATTTATTTAACCAGGGCAAACCATTAAGGGGCAAGAATGCAGTTAAGAAAACAGTATGCCCTTCGCTAGCTTTCTGACAATGCACGAATCTAATTTGTACAACCCAGGGCTAATATTAAGGACCAAATCCGCATTATTCTTGATCACACTTGATTCCAGTATATTTCTGCTAACAATAGATTTACTAAACCTTAATTTGGAAGCATTTTTCCAATCAATGGGATGATTAGTATCTCTTACGTGAATGAAAATGGCGTTAGATTCCTGGCCACTTCTTATACTGTATTGATGCTGTTTAATACGTACCTCAAGGGTCTTACCAGTTTGGCCAATGTAAAATTTATTGCATATTGTGCAAGGGATTTTATATACACAACCATGTTCACTTAAAGGGGAGTTCTTAATCAATGAATTCTTAATTACATCTAAATTTTTGAACGCAATATTTACGTTAAAATTCCTCAGCAGATTCGGCAGATCAAGGAAATTTTCTCTGAATGGTAACACTAAAACATTTTTTGTGTTATAAGGAATCTTATCCTTTACTTCGTAGAAGGTTTTCTTTGCCATTTTTAAGGACTTATCTATGCAGTTCTTTGGGTATTTTAAATCAAAAGCAATTTTGTATATTTTAATAATTTCGTCGTCAATGAACTCAGGGCTACAAATTCGTAGGCCTCTTAGAAACAAAGTAGAAAGAACGGATCGTTTTACATTAATGTGGTGATCAGAATAATAATGTATATAGGAACAATTATTAGTGTGTTTTCTGTAAATATTGTACTTAAACTTTTTTCCAGACCTATATATTAAAACATCTAAAAAAGGGATCGAAGAATCTTTTTCTATTTCAACTGTAAAATTGATAGATATAGTTTTGATATGGCAATTCCACCTGAATGGAAACAACGGTTACTGGACTATTGTTATAACAAACTTAGACGAGAATGTAGTGTAGTGGAAAGGAAACTGGATATTAAATTACAAATTCTAATTGAAAGAAGTGATTGGACTAAGGATGCTAACCCCGGATTTGTGATAAATCTATCAGATAAAGTGTTAAATAAAAATATGGTTACGGCTCTTGGATATGGAATAAATTTTTCAGCAGCTAAAAAGGAGGTGGACTATGTAGAAATAGCTAAGGCTTTCTGTAATTTAGAAAAATATAATGATTTACCTACAGAGGATGTGAATATTTGTAAAGGTATAGTATATAGTGCCATGTCTAAACACTCTATTCCTCCCGGTGGAGGATCTATTAGTGTTTCTTTCGGAAGAATTGGTAAAGCATAATTTGCCATTACCTGTGGCCACAATTATAGAATTAATTAAGTTGTGCATAGTAGACTCAAAATTTGTGTTCAATAATGAATATTTTAGGCAGAAATTTGGTATGGCGATGGGAAACCCTCTCTCCCCCATTTTGAGTAACTTATATATGGAGTTTTTTGAAAGTAAGTTATTAAGGAAAATTCTGCCAAATTATGTTCCATGGTTTAGATATGTAGATGATGTTCTTTGTCTTTGGCCAGTGACTTTAAATCTCAATGAATTCTTACCCAAACTTAATAATTTAATTCCCTCTATCAATTTTACAGTTGAAATAGAAAAAGATTCTTCGATCCCTTTTTTAGATGTTTTAATATATAGGTCTGGAAAAAAGTTTAAGTACAATATTTACAGAAAACACACTAATAATTGTTCCTATATACATTATTATTCTGATCACTACATTAATGTAAAACGATCCGTTCTTTCTACTTTGTTTCTAAGAGGCCTACGAATTTGTAGCCCTGAGTTCATTGACGACGAAATTATTAAAATATACAAAATTGCTTTTGATTTAAAATACCCAAAGAACTGCATAGATAAGTCCTTAAAAATGGCAAAGAAAACCTTCTACGAAGTAAAGGATAAGATTCCTTATAACACAAAAAATGTTTTAGTGTTACCATTCAGAGAAAATTTCCTTGATCTGCCGAATCTGCTGAGGAATTTTAACGTAAATATTGCGTTCAAAAATTTAGATGTAATTAAGAATTCATTGATTAAGAACTCCCCTTTAAGTGAACATGGTTGTGTATATAAAATCCCTTGCACAATATGTAATAAATTTTACATTGGCCAAACTGGTAAGACCCTTGAGGTACGTATTAAACAGCATCAATACAGTATAAGAAGTGGCCAGGAATCTAACGCTATTTTCATTCACGTAAGAGATACTAATCATCCCATTGATTGGAAAAATGCTTCCAAATTAAGGTTTAGTAAATCTATTGTTAGCAGAAATATACTGGAATCAAGTGTGATCAAGAATAATGCGGATTTGGTCCTTAATATTAGCCCTGGGTTGTACAAATTAGATTCGTGCATTGTCAGAAAGCTGGCGAAGGGCCTACTGTTTTCTTAACTGTATTCTTGCCCCTTAATGGTTTGCCCTGGTTAAATAAATAAATATTATTGTAAGAACTGTTAACATTCTTATGTGTCTATTTTAATTGTAATATTTCTTTCGTGTATAATCTTTGGTTGCTGGGGGTTTATTGGACTTTTGAACTGAGTTGCTTTTGGGAAAACAATATATTTTATTTTTTTTTCCAGACTGTTTGTAGAAATTTTGTAATAATCTGTAAGACGATGGCAACATTCCTTGTTTTCATTATTTTCGGGCCACTTAATTTCCTACTTCAATTAAATAGTGTTAATAACCATTATAATAATTTTTGTTTTCTGTACTGGTGTTTTGTCTAATTTCATCTATATAGTAATTTAGCAGCCTACAGATTATGTTATCTATTTGTTATCTACGTTATCTATTCGTTTTTCATTAAATTCTTGCCAATTAATTGCGTGCTTTAATTAAATATTAGTGTTAATAACCATTATAATCATTTTTGTTCTCTGTATTGTTTTTTTTGTCTAATTTCATCTATACAGTATACTTCTTTTAAATTTGTAATTTAGCAGCCTACAGATTATGTTATCAATTGAAAAAATCTTTAGAGGGCTTTAAGGCCTTTAATTTGAGGTGCCGATTGTGAATTTTTTGCTTGTCTATTTAACTCATTTACTTTGTAATCTCCGTCTATTTTCTGTTCCTCCTTGATAATGTGAATATATCACGAAAGCGCTCGGACTTTGTGTTTCCTTTTCCCTGTGGTTGTTTGCTGATTTATAAGGTCACGTGTTATTTTGTGATTTTAGTGCATATATATATATATATATATATATATATATATATATATATATAGTCCCTCTATATAAAGGAGAGGATAGATCTCAAGCAAAGAACTATAGACCAGTGTCATTGACGTCCCACTTTACCAAAGTATTTACAAAAATAGTTAGAGAGAAAATCTATGATTTCTTGGAGACACTGGAAAGATTCAACGAAAATGAACACGGATTCCGATCAGGAAGATCATGCCTATCACAACTTATAGAGCACTATAACCAGAGCCGGATTTAGACGTGTGGAGGCCCTGGGCAGCCTCCATGTGGAGGCCCCCCTACCTTAGGGGAAGACATAATTGAAGTCATCCATAAGACTCATAATATAATTAACATACATAGACTTTCAAAACATCGTGCACTCTTGTGTCTGTCCATTCCACTCATTTCTGCAAAAAATGAAAGCCTCGGGTTACTCGGGTATTCCATTATAGTGAGAGTAGGCCTAAAAGAGTAATAAAAACAAAATAATAATCAGTACACAACAAATAGTAATTGGTAAAAGTTTACGTACTACAGTGGTATTGGATGCGCGTGTTTTTTTGTTGATCATCTATCGGGTTTTTCTAGTTTCGGGTTTTTTCTATTTTGATAATGGCTTGTCAATATGTGGAGGCCCCCAAGATGTGGAGGCCCATGGGCAGCTGCCCACTTTGCCCACTCCTAAATCCGGCCCTGACTATAACAATATCCTAGATGCACTGGAAGGCAATGACAACTACGATGTCATATACACAGATTTTGCTAAAGTTTTCAACAAATGTGATCATGGTATAATAGCACATAAAATGAAATATATGGGAATAACAGGCAAAGTGGGAAAATAGATCTACAACTTCCTCAGGTCGTCAGGTCTACAGGTCGTCAAAATTCAAGGTATATCATCATCAGAATCGGAAGTACGCAGCTCAGTACCACAAGATCCAGTACTGGCTCCACTCCTGTTCATTATCATCAGGGGCGTATACAGCATTTCTTAAAGGGGGGAGGGGGCCACACACACACACACAATATATTATATATATATATTGTGTGTGTGTGGCCACCCCCCTTTAAGAAATGTTGTGTACGTCCCTGATGATAATGAACAGGAGTGGAGCCAAGAAATTCAAACTCATTATGTAGCAGAGCAAAGTTTGAGCAAATATTATTGTGAAAATACTATAGGGGCTATGGGTTGATTGCCTGATACCCTCATCCGTTGGAAATTTCCAGCAGATTACAGTTTATTTGCCTTTGGTATTTGCGCTGCCTAATGGTAAACAAAGAAATTACCTCACCTTATTATTTCGTTGGGCCTCGCTTCTGTTTCGATGTAGGGCGCGACGATCTTTTTCGATGTAGGGCCGTAGTACGATGGAGTTAACAACGAGTTGAGTTGATGTAATTAATATAGGGAGTCACTATATTTAAATACCTGAAGGAATAGGCCTATCCTTTTTATAGTTATTAGGTTTTATATTAAGAGGATTTCACTCAGAAGTTATAGGAAGATAAAGTACATCTTCCTTGCTTAAAGCATCGCTGTAACATAAGCAGCTCAGATTGCCTCCAGTATAAATTTTTAGGAATCTGCTGATTCTTCAAAGTTCATTGACTCTTCTCTCGATGTAATTTTCATGAGTCGGCAATAGAGAATTTTGAATACGAAATAATAAATTTGGTTTGCTTGTTGTCATGCAGGCCCAATGCCTACATGTGGGGTTCTATGTATGTATGACAATTATTTTCATTCCCAATAGGCTATGTCGCCAATCTCGAGGCAATTTTGTAGATATTTAATTCAATTAATTAATAATTGATATTTAATTAACTAAAGGTACCACGTACGATACCATATTGTAAGCAGATATAGTTTTCCCATAATTATAAACTCTATTAACAAGAGTGCGAACAATCTGTTTCTTACTGATTATTTGTTTAAAAATGATTTTTCACGGAATCTTGTAAAAGGTGTTATTGGTAAGTTTCTTAATAATGGATATTCCCCTAAAATTGTTCCAACGTGTGATGTTCCTAAGAATTGTAAATATCTTGTTTTACCTGCTGTCTACCATTTTAACTCTTTGGTGAAGAAACAATTGTTAAATATTGTGAGGAAATTTTATTTTCACACTGATTTTAAGATTGCCTTTGTAAATAGTAATACCCTTGATTGTTTTTTCCGATGTAAGGACGAAATCCCCCCTTCAATGAGCTGTTCTGGCGTTTATTTGTTTAACTGCCCTAGGTGTTCCCAGAGGAACTACGTTGGCAGTACAGTTTGTTTTTTGCGGGCGAGATTTTGCTCCTATATGGGTATTAGTCATAGGACGGGGAAGGTTTTCTTGAGAAAAGAACAGTCTGCTATCAGAAGTCATTCCATCATTTGTAAAACTGACGTTTTTATTGAAAATTTAAAAATTCTTAACTCATTAAAATGTTCGTCCTCGCTTCGTATTTATGATTAAACAGATAAGCAAAGATATTTGAAGATGAAGCCATATTTTTATTTTAAACCACATATTGACAGATCTGATGTTATCATGATCTGCCGAGTTAACTAAAAGTGGAAATCGAAATATGCATTTTATTATGAATTACAATTAAACATGCAGATGAGCAAAAATTAAATGCCTAAAATTTAAAATTACTTAAGTAAGGCATGACTTCATCTTTTACAACAAACAGAGAATGTATAAAGAAAATGAACATTGCAGAATTTAACAAGATTACATTATGAAGCTAAATCTAAAAAAATGATTAAGTAAATTAAAAAGAAAATTCATCAATTATTCAGCAAAAAATAAAATAGAATTTTTTTTATTTTTTTATCCAAATTGTGTCAGCGTTATGCGAATTTGGACTCTCTATATAAAAATGAATATAAGAACATAAATATATACAAATATAAGTATTATATGAATATAAAGATTATATGAATATAACAAGCATACGAATATAAGAATTATATGAATATAAAAATATATGAATATAGGAATTATTATCATTGTTCATTTTTACATATGTACAGGGCCGGGGAGAGCTGTCAAGGGCCCCGTGGAAGGATTGGTATATAGGCCCCCCTGTTTACTCAGTATTTTATTATGAATGTTTTTTGTGTACATAACAGGCAAACTGATTATATGTCCAAGTCACTATTCAAAACATACAGCATGATAATCTCTATAAAATGTATGTTCATTAATTATATTTCGTCTCTGTTATTTAATCAATTGCTTACTTTGCTTTATTAATATTTTTAGAGTTTATCCTCCCTCTTTCTGAGCCCCAGGGTTTTTAATACCACACAATACCACACATGCTGATTTTCACGGTAATTAAGTTCATTATCGTCCCTCAAAACTTGTTTAATAACGTCCTACTCGGACTTAGAGCATTCACGACACAGCCATTCTAAAGCAACTGTTGAATTCAAATTTCAGGGCCGGATATGTGCGGGGATGTCACGTGACAATGGTGCAGACGCTGATTAGCTAATGATAATAACACGACTACATACGCATGGGACGAGATGGTTTGACGAGTGAATAATGGCGCCAAAATTTAATAATTTCGAAAGTAAATATCTCGATAAATAGGAATTTCCGCCAAAATTAGTATAGAATAAAATATTCTTTTTTTTTTTCGCTCTATCTCGCTGTATAAATATCAATATCGAGTTTGGTGGATGTGTTCTACCGAATCCTAACCCACGATAATTTTGGCATGCCCGGTACGATACTTTGGGTTGGAGGACAGCACAACCCTGATATTGACTCTCCTGGGACTTTTCGGTGAACTTTGTGGTAATCGGACTGTGATAATTGATGCAGTAATTGCTGTGGCAATTTGACTGGTATAACATCACTCCAGTGTTACCTGTACTTGTTTGTTAAAGATCTTGGCAAGGCTTAGGCCTTGTCTAGGGTTTGTTTTTTGGTGACGACTGTGGCCTAGTGTATTTCATTGGGCTAGGCCTGGCCTTAATGTGCTCTATACCCTACGGCAGGGGTTCCCAAATTGTGTTCCGCGGAACATTTCTCACGGTATACAAGTGTTCCGCGGAACACCAATTTGGGAATCCCTGCCCTACGGTATAGGTTATATTTACTTCACTAAATTTTCCATCCAATCATGAGTAAAGGGGCAACTTCTAAAAGTACAAAAAGGTTACGGGTGGATGATTCTAAGATCCTTGAGTCGGGTCACAGTGATGACTCGATAGATTTGAGTAAGATCATTAAGCAAACCGACCATGCTATCACTTCTTTTTGCAAGAAAAGTTCCAACGAAGTTGCTCAAAGATTAGATACTCGGGAACCATCTAGCCTTACTCAACCCTTGAATTGTCCTACATTTGCTAGACCTACTACCAATAGTCCTGGACCTAATATTCCTATTGAGCATGTGTCTTACATTTATTTGAATAGCAAAGATTTGTCAGTTCCCTTAACCAAACTTAGTCCTTATCGTGTCAAGAAGGCTATAGAGCTTATTTGAGGTGGACCAGTGAAATCTGTGCCTATAATATTATAGGTCTGGCTCATTACTCGTTAATACCATCAACTCGAGACAGTCTCAGGCACTCTTGGTTACCAAATCAAATATGAATGGTCTTTATGAAGTTGAGGCTAAGATTGCTTATAATTTGAGTAAAATTCAGGGTATTATTTTTGCCACAGAACTCCTTAATTTATCAGCTAAGGAAATTTTGACTGAATTAAAGTCTTCTACCAATGCTGTCCTTGGTGCCGTGCTCTTCAAAAATCTCTAATGCTTTTTCATTGTTATTAAACACCTCGGCAATTAGCATATAGGACATTTGCTCACAACCTTCACAAGCCATGATTTTTATAAATGAGATGCTCCTTTGCGCAACTATATTAATGGATACACGCATGCACATTAAAAAACAACCACACACATGTGCAGATGCTTTCTTGCGCAACTGTATTAATGGATGCACGCATGCACATAAAGAAATAGAGCCCACGTACACATAAACAAGAACCGCAGTGCACCAACTAGTGCAACATTTGTGCAATTGTGCAATTTGTTATTCAGTGCACTGATAAAAATGGACCTCACCATTGTATTTAGCATCCTCAAAAACTTATAAAACCAGAGTCCATATATATGGGTATTAGTTGCCATTCAGAATAGAAATTAACCCTGTCCTTGGTATAAAATGATTAAATAAAGGTCGAGAGAAAATTCCTACTTCTCTTTTAGTATGTATTTTTCGTGAGACTACTCTTCCTAGTAAACTATTTTGTGGATATTTAGCATATGATGTCAAGTGATATTACCCTAATCCTTTACTTTGTTTTAAGTGTTGGAGGTATGGACCATTTTTACCAAAATCGATCAATATTTAGGGGTCGCGCATCGACCTTGAAAATTTCAATTTTGGAAATTTGGCCAAATTGACAATTTTTTACTGAATAAAGATAAATCATTAAATGACCATATTTTCTGAATCCTCTCAGTGAAAGAAATCCTCTCAGATACTTACCAAGTTGATAGGACAAGTGGTTTAGAAGTTATACTCACCTTGAGATAGCATTAAAATTTAAAATACCGTATTTGTCCCCGTACCTCCATATGCTGTCTGCCATTGTCTGCTTTTTAGGATAAGATAAAACGAATAAGGAAAGATCAAATGTATTTTGTATTAAAACGGTTTACCGATATCACTAAAGGCACTTACTCCGGTGCCCCTAACTAGGTTCAAAAACTGTATGAATCGTGGTTAGAACACACGTCATCTTAAGGCGTGCGCCATGTACTCTCTGCTAACTCCCTTTCCCTCTGCGCTACGTCATCTTGGCAAGTGACGACTTCTTGAAGTCATCGAGTTCTTTCCGGCTCTTTTCCACGAGCTGAAGAAGACCCTGCAGCTGTGACTCGTCTTTTGTGACAGTGTTCGCGTAATCTTCTATCAGTTTTATCCCTCTCTCTGCCACGTCGTTGGTAACTTTCAGATGCGAGATGACATTCTTCAGATCACAGTAGTTCTTATCTTGATCCCACTTATTCACCGGCAGAGTGAGCCACGTAGACGCGCACACCTGCAGGCCTGTGAACACGAACCACGATGACTCATCGATCAGGTCCGGAAGGCGCGTCGTGTCATCAACCGAGACGTTGTCATACGTGAAGTCCTCGGGCACAGCGAGGCGGCACAGCTTCTTTGCCATCTCGTGCTTCACAGTGTCTTCCACTTTGTCACTGCAGAGGGCGAAAACGACGGTCTGAGGCCTCAGATACCACAAGTGCCGCCTGATCACTGCCAGTGAAGCCTCTGCAATCTCGCGATCCACAGCTCTGTACTGCAGAAGACGCTGGTACAACATAAGGTCATTCAGCGGGGCATCAGCTGCGACAGGAGCCGCCAGCCAGGCAGGTGCGTAGAGGAGTGCAGTAAATAGTACCACTCTCTGAAGTTTCTGTACCAGCTCGTCGTCGAACTCCAGCTGACCGCTGAACATCAGGAGCTTCGTGTAGTAAATGATCTGAAACGAATACGCAGTGATGTATAAATACCGATACCACTCCATATAAGTTTGTTTAATGGTAAATTATTTATCTTATTTTTTTCTGGTAGGGACTTCAAATGGCTGTTTGCAGAAGGCAATACAATATTTAACTTCTAATTCAAAATACCAACCTTGGCCATCCACCTCGCATGATGGTAGGCTCTTGGGGCGCGCATGAAGTGTGTTCCACGACGTGGCTGGGCCCCGAGTACCAAGAGTGTAATCTCCGCCACTTCTCGGTAGTCTTCTCTGACAAGACCAGAAGCGGTGCCGAGGAATTTGACTGCCTCATCTCGGAGCTCCATCAGCCACGTCACCTCCGCCAAATGCTCGATCTCCAGCTCGCGATAAGTCGAGAGGTCGAGCTTGTCCCACCTGAAAGGGGAGTTATGAAAATATTGCATGAAAACGACTGAAGTTTCCCTTTTCGACTGCTATTAACATCATTAGTAGAAGGACGCTGATATCTCAATTGCTCTGAAGGCAAAAAATCATTGGAGAAAACAAATGCGCCTTAGACTCGAAATTCACCTTCTCCTCAGATACTGGAACAAAGGTTCAGTTGGTGCTGTGGTTCTTCCAAACGCGGGGATGACCACTGCCCCCACGATAAGCTCCATAACGTGATGGCGACAGCCCAGCTGGAAGAGCGGTTTACCAAGCATGTTCTCCAGCCGGACCACCGCACCCTGCACCCTCCCCGTATTGGAGGAAGTTGTGTCGAAGCACAGTCCAATCACGTTGTTCTCGCATCCCCAGTCTTTGAGAGCACGAAAGGTCGCCTGGGCCTGGGACACACCGGTGCCGTCAGCAACAGTCGGAACGGCCAGCATCTTTCCTTCTGTGCATTGGGGAGCTCCGAAGATGAGAATCGCCTGGCGGTGCTCCAATGATCCAAGAGAGTCCTGAAACGTATGTCATACATGCCAATCCATTATCGTCCACTGGAATATGTCAATCCACTGTCGTCACTGGAACATGTTAATTCACTGTCGTCCACGGTGAGGGCAAAATTGACCTTGATTACTTTACCGTCCCAGTGGACGACAGCATGCCTCGGAGATACGAAGGATTTCTGCACAGCTGTCGACACTTCACAACGATGTGCCACTCTTCCACGGCGAGACGTGTTCTTCGAGATACTGAATTTGTCCAGGTCTGCGGGCGGATCTGCCGAACGTAGGACTGCCGCCACGACACTTGCCACCTATGTGCGAAATTGAAAGGAAATTGACAAGGATGCGTATGGTTTTTATGTGACAAAATAATCACTAAATTTTCCGTCGTTACGTCTATTATATCTTTGTCAAGGAAAGATCATTACTGATATATACACACCTGATTATTGGACATCCGGAAGCGATCAGCCACTTCAATAACAGCCGGTGCATTGAGGATGCGGTGAGGAAGACTGATTGATACAGTTGATTCTCTCGGCTGTCGGTATGGTGGTTCTAGCTGTGATTCGGAGTTGCTCGATGATCTGCTTTCTATAGATTCATCGTCGCTCTCAGCTTCGGTTCCTAATTTCGTTTTAGAGGTGCCTGGCTCATCACGAGATTGTTGTCTTGAGAGTTGCCATTTTCTCTTGACAACGAACACTTTATCATTCCCACTCATTGTTGCCTGGCCCAGGCCCCGTTGATCCTCATAAAATTTAATATCTTCTTGTTTGTTGTTGTCTGAGAGCAGTCGACTTTTCTGTATCTCTTCAATAGCATCGGGAGCTCCGATGTCCCAGAGCTTGTTCAGATTTTCTGAAAACTTCTCCCTGCTTTTTCCCGCGTCACTGTCTCTCATCTTGCTCTTCTGCAGCGAGCGCCACTCTTCCCACAGTAACTCCAGTTTTGTTTCGCAGTTACGCCTCGTGATCGTCTTTATACGTGCCATGTTCCAAAATGCCAGAACATTGGCCACCGTGTCTTTTACGGGGGGACAAATACGGTATTTTAAATTTTAATGTTATTTCTAGGTGAGTGTAACTTCTAAACCATTTGTCCGATCAACTTGGTAAGTATCTGAGAGGATTCAGAAAATATGGTCATTTGATGATTTATCTTTATTCAGTAAAAAATTGTCAATTTGGCCAAATTTCCAAAATTGAAATTTTCAAGGTCGATGCGCGACCCCTAAATATTGATCGATTTTGGTAAAAATGGTGTCAGTGTACTTCCACTGAACCAAATCATGGGAAAAACTTTGACCAGCTATAATCTTTTAAAAAAGTGAAAAGTGATCCACCCTAAATTGGACATTGGACAAGAACCTGCACAAATAGTAACAAATGTCTTAAATGTGGACAAGATCATGATAAAGAGACCTGTGTATTATCTGATAGAGATGTTTCTTGTATTAAATCTCCTCAGATCTCTTCTGTGTCTTATGCTGAAGTAGGTACCCAGAATTTGTCTATATCTCTTACACATGTGTCGGTTGGAACTCAGTGTGAATTATATCCATCCAGTAATACATCTTCCAAGGCTACAACAAATAATAATACTTCTAGCACTACCATTTCTCCTATTAAGAGTTTACTCACTTCATCCAATGACATCCCAAACTTTTCTGATAAATTTTTACAAGTGTACATTACAGGCTTTGTAAATCAAAACTATGTTTTTCTGATGGTTTTTGATGTGGTTTGAACGAAGGTTAATTTCGTTCAAACAACATCAAAAACAATTTGAAAAAATAGTTTTAATATATAACCTAACCTAACCTAAAATTCCAAAATTCCTCAAAAGCCTGTAATGTACTCTTGTAAAAAAATACCGCTTCTCTATTTGGGATATAATTAATTGTGATAACTTGGAGTTAGACACCCCGTTAGGTTATTAGGTTCCTAGACAACAACAAAGGCACTTACCGGTGCGTTGAATTAGATATTCCTTTTGGGGCTTACCATAGATTCCTGCGTCCAACAAACAGCCTACCTAACTCTAAGAACATAAGAACATAAGAAATTTTTGTAGTGGGCACACTAGGGGCCACTTCGGCCCATCGAGGTGGCTCCACTATGTAAAAACTGCCTGTACATTGGCAATAACCAATTTTTACAAAACTGGTTATTGCCAATGTACAGGCAGTTTTTATATAGTGGAGCCACCTCGATGGGCCGAAGTGGCCCCTAGTGTACCCACTATAAAAATTTCTTATGTTCTTATGTTCTTAGAGTTAGGTAGGCTGTTTGTGGGACGCAGGAATCTATGGTAAGCCCCAAAAGGAATATCTAATTCAACGCACCGGTAAGTGCCTTTGTTGTTGTCTAGGAACCTAATAACCTAACGGGGTGTCTAACTCCAAGTTATCACACTCTCTCTTACTTTACTAATTTCGAAGCTATAGACATTACCCCTAACTATATTTAAGTACTGACAACTTTCTACCCCATTTGTCACCTTAGAAACACCACCAAATAAACACTTAGCACCAACGATTAGGTCAGATAGGAAAAAACATCTCTAGGCTAGCCCAAAACAATACGAACAGCCGCGTTGGTCCGTTTATGCCTTCGTGTTGCCATTCAGCTTAGATTTAGTGATATTTCCCTTTTAGTGACTTTTGACTATATACATATATATATACACCCACGTCACCTCACTCCTCCCCTACAAGTTTAGTCTGTCAGGGGGATGAGGGACCCTAGACGACCTGCGGAGCGGGGTTGATGTAGTAGGATTAGGTGCAACCTGCATAGGTGGGCGAATTGAACCATTTTCCGGAGGATCGGTTCTCTCTTCCGGAAGACTCTGGTCATTCTGCAATTCACGTTCCCATATCTGGTCCTGATGGCGTTTAATAGAACGACCATCTTCTAGTTGGCACTTGAAGGAAACAGGGCCCGTTCTCTCCTGCACAATTGCAGGAACCCATTTTGGTCCAGCCCCATAGTTGCGAATCATAACTGGATCATTAGGTTGCGCTTTTATAACTCTCCCTTTTTTGGTGTCGTAGTACAACTTCTGTTTTTCCTGCTGGCGTAAAACTCGTTGTTGTAACGTTTCGTTTGGACGTAACAAATCGAAAACTAAACGAATTCCCCGGCCAATCATAAGTTTAGAGGGAGACACCCCCGTCGTGGTGTGAGGTGTTATTCAATATTTAAACAAAAATTTATCTAATACCACTTGCATTTCCTCCCCACGAGAATGACGCAAGGCCGACTTGGAAGTATGGACCATGTTTTCCGCGAGACCGTTAGTAGACGGGTGGAAAACACTAGACCGGACACGTCTAATGCCATTTAGGTGGACAAAAGTATGAAATTCCTCACTGGTAAAACAAGTACCATTGTCGGAAACCAGGACTACGGGTAAACCCCATCGAGCGAAACACGAACGGAGTAAGCGAATAGTAACACCCGAAGTCGTGGAAGTGGTTGGAAAAATTTCCACCCACTTAGAGTAGGCGTCTACAATGACTAGGAAATAGATATTATTTATAGGACCTGCATAGTACACTTGGATCCAGGGCCGGATTAAGACCTTTAGAGGCCCTAAGCACTTAAAAGATTTTGGTGCCCCATATATATGTAATTCAAAATATAAACAAAAATAAACCATAAAATAAAATTTTATTTTTTGAAATGAAACAAAACTTACAGTAAGATGGAAAATAATGTTTATTTTTGTATACTTCCACTTCATTTATATTTGAAAAGTTTTCTCCTACTTTTTTTAATTGCAAAGTCTTTGATCAGATCATCAAAACTAATCTTACGTAACACATCTGCTTCTATACTTAGTAGAGATAAGGCATCCAGCCTGCCTTGTTGCATAGTTGTTCTGTTGGTATTTTTAATATACTTCAACTGAGAAAATGAACGCTCAGCTGAGCAATTTGTGACCATTAATGTTAAAAATATACGAAAGGCAATTTCTACATTTGGGAAGGCACACTCAATATTGTCTTCTACAATTATTTTATAAAGTTCAGCATGACTGAATCTTGTTTTTACATTTACTATAGCACACGAAAATATTTAATCTATATGTATTTTTAATATGGCGCTCAAAGATTTGATATAAACAAAATAATAACGCAAAGCGTAAAGTGTGTGATTACAACGAAATATATTTATTCTCTCAAAAGGGTTGTTGTTCACTACAAATTCAAACAATGAAAAAAAATAAATACTATATATGAATATATATAATTCAGTTTTCAACAGCTTATAGGCTATAAGCCGCGATTATAATAGTATAATAAATCCATGGTAAATCCGACAATGGAAAATTTCTGTGGTGCCCCCCTTCCCTTGATGCCCTAAGCACGGGCTTATTTTGCTTAATGGTTAATCCGGCCCTGCTTGGATCCTATGCCAAGGTATAGTAGGCCATTCCCAAAGATAGAGTGACCTTTTCCTTGGGAGATCTCTGTTCTCTAGGCAGTTTTGACAGGAACGAACCAATGATTCGAGTTCTCCATTTAAACCTGGCCACCAGAAATAAGCTCTCGCTACTTCTTTCATTTTTGTTGCCCCCATGTGTTCAGCGTGAAGTTCCTTCACTAAATTCGACCTGCCTTCATTCGGAATTATCACTCTGTGGCCCCATAAGAGACAGCCGTTTTGGATCGAGAGTCCCGACTGACGTTGATAAAAAGGCTGTAATTCACTCTCGGCCTTAGTAGGCCAACCAACTGAGCAGTAATGGATGACCCTAGACAGAATAGGGTCTGATTTTGTTGAAATAGAAAAAGATTCTTCGATCCCTTTTTTAGATGTTTTAATATATAGGTCTGGAAAAAAGTTTAAGTACAATATTTACAGAAAACACACTAATAATTGTTCCTATATACATTATTATTCTGATCACTACATTAATGTAAAACGATCCGTTCTTTCTACTTTGTTTCTAAGAGGCCTACGAATTTGTAGCCCTGAGTTCATTGACGACGAAATTATTAAAATATACAAAATTGCTTTTGATTTAAAATACCCAAAGAACTGCATAGATAAGTCCTTAAAAATGGCAAAGAAAACCTTCTACGAAGTAAAGGATAAGATTCCTTATAACACAAAAAATGTTTTAGTGTTACCATTCAGAGAAAATTTCCTTGATCTGCCGAATCTGCTGAGGAATTTTAACGTAAATATTGCGTTCAAAAATTTAGATGTAATTAAGAATTCATTGATTAAGAACTCCCCTTTAAGTGAACATGGTTGTGTATATAAAATCCCTTGCACAATATGTAATAAATTTTACATTGGCCAAACTGGTAAGACCCTTGAGGTACGTATTAAACAGCATCAATACAGTATAAGAAGTGGCCAGGAATCTAACGCTATTTTCATTCACGTAAGAGATACTAATCATCCCATTGATTGGAAAAATGCTTCCAAATTAAGGTTTAGTAAATCTATTGTTAGCAGAAATATACTGGAATCAAGTGTGATCAAGAATAATGCGGATTTGGTCCTTAATATTAGCCCTGGGTTGTACAAATTAGATTCGTGCATTGTCAGAAAGCTGGCGAAGGGCCTACTGTTTTCTTAACTGTATTCTTGCCCCTTAATGGTTTGCCCTGGTTAAATAAATAAATATTATTGTAAGAACTGTTAACATTCTTATGTGTCTATTTTAATTGTAATATTTCTTTCGTGTATAATCTTTGGTTGCTGGGGGTTTATTGGACTTTTGAACTGAGTTGCTTTTGGGAAAACAATATATTTTATTTTTTTTTCCAGACTGTTTGTAGAAATTTTGTAATAATCTGTAAGACGATGGCAACATTCCTTGTTTTCATTATTTTCGGGCCACTTAATTTCCTACTTCAATTAAATAGTGTTAATAACCATTATAATAATTTTTGTTTTCTGTACTGGTGTTTTGTCTAATTTCATCTATATAGTAATTTAGCAGCCTACAGATTATGTTATCTATTTGTTATCTACGTTATCTATTCGTTTTTCATTAAATTCTTGCCAATTAATTGCGTGCTTTAATTAAATATTAGTGTTAATAACCATTATAATCATTTTTGTTCTCTGTATTGTTTTTTTTGTCTAATTTCATCTATACAGTATACTTCTTTTAAATTTGTAATTTAGCAGCCTACAGATTATGTTATCAATTGAAAAAATCTTTAGAGGGCTTTAAGGCCTTTAATTTGAGGTGCCGATTGTGAATTTTTTGCTTGTCTATTTAACTCATTTACTTTGTAATCTCCGTCTATTTTCTGTTCCTCCTTGATAATGTGAATATATCACGAAAGCGCTCGGACTTTGTGTTTCCTTTTCCCTGTGGTTGTTTGCTGATTTATAAGGTCACGTGTTATTTTGTGATTTTAGTGCATATATATATATATATATATATATATATATATATATATAGTCCCTCTATATAAAGGAGAGGATAGATCTCAAGCAAAGAACTATAGACCAGTGTCATTGACGTCCCACTTTACCAAAGTATTTACAAAAATAGTTAGAGAGAAAATCTATGATTTCTTGGAGACACTGGAAAGATTCAACGAAAATGAACACGGATTCCGATCAGGAAGATCATGCCTATCACAACTTATAGAGCACTATAACCAGAGCCGGATTTAGACGTGTGGAGGCCCTGGGCAGCCTCCATGTGGAGGCCCCCCTACCTTAGGGGAAGACATAATTGAAGTCATCCATAAGACTCATAATATAATTAACATACATAGACTTTCAAAACATCGTGCACTCTTGTGTCTGTCCATTCCACTCATTTCTGCAAAAAATGAAAGCCTCGGGTTACTCGGGTATTCCATTATAGTGAGAGTAGGCCTAAAAGAGTAATAAAAACAAAATAATAATCAGTACACAACAAATAGTAATTGGTAAAAGTTTACGTACTACAGTGGTATTGGATGCGCGTGTTTTTTTGTTGATCATCTATCGGGTTTTTCTAGTTTCGGGTTTTTTCTATTTTGATAATGGCTTGTCAATATGTGGAGGCCCCCAAGATGTGGAGGCCCATGGGCAGCTGCCCACTTTGCCCACTCCTAAATCCGGCCCTGACTATAACAATATCCTAGATGCACTGGAAGGCAATGACAACTACGATGTCATATACACAGATTTTGCTAAAGTTTTCAACAAATGTGATCATGGTATAATAGCACATAAAATGAAATATATGGGAATAACAGGCAAAGTGGGAAAATAGATCTACAACTTCCTCAGGTCGTCAGGTCTACAGGTCGTCAAAATTCAAGGTATATCATCATCAGAATCGGAAGTACGCAGCTCAGTACCACAAGATCCAGTACTGGCTCCACTCCTGTTCATTATCATCAGGGGCGTATACAGCATTTCTTAAAGGGGGGAGGGGGCCACACACACACACACAATATATTATATATATATTGTGTGTGTGTGGCCACCCCCCTTTAAGAAATGTTGTGTACGTCCCTGATGATAATGAACAGGAGTGGAGCCAAGAAATTCAAACTCATTATGTAGCAGAGCAAAGTTTGAGCAAATATTATTGTGAAAATACTATAGGGGCTATGGGTTGATTGCCTGATACCCTCATCCGTTGGAAATTTCCAGCAGATTACAGTTTATTTGCCTTTGGTATTTGCGCTGCCTAATGGTAAACAAAGAAATTACCTCACCTTATTATTTCGTTGGGCCTCGCTTCTGTTTCGATGTAGGGCGCGACGATCTTTTTCGATGTAGGGCCGTAGTACGATGGAGTTAACAACGAGTTGAGTTGATGTAATTAATATAGGGAGTCACTATATTTAAATACCTGAAGGAATAGGCCTATCCTTTTTATAGTTATTAGGTTTTATATTAAGAGGATTTCACTCAGAAGTTATAGGAAGATAAAGTACATCTTCCTTGCTTAAAGCATCGCTGTAACATAAGCAGCTCAGATTGCCTCCAGTATAAATTTTTAGGAATCTGCTGATTCTTCAAAGTTCATTGACTCTTCTCTCGATGTAATTTTCATGAGTCGGCAATAGAGAATTTTGAATACGAAATAATAAATTTGGTTTGCTTGTTGTCATGCAGGCCCAATGCCTACATGTGGGGTTCTATGTATGTATGACAATTATTTTCATTCCCAATAGGCTATGTCGCCAATCTCGAGGCAATTTTGTAGATATTTAATTCAATTAATTAATAATTGATATTTAATTAACTAAAGGTACCACGTACGATACCATATTGTAAGCAGATATAGTTTTCCCATAATTATAAACTCTATTAACAAGAGTGCGAACAATCTGTTTCTTACTGATTATTTGTTTAAAAATGATTTTTCACGGAATCTTGTAAAAGGTGTTATTGGTAAGTTTCTTAATAATGGATATTCCCCTAAAATTGTTCCAACGTGTGATGTTCCTAAGAATTGTAAATATCTTGTTTTACCTGCTGTCTACCATTTTAACTCTTTGGTGAAGAAACAATTGTTAAATATTGTGAGGAAATTTTATTTTCACACTGATTTTAAGATTGCCTTTGTAAATAGTAATACCCTTGATTGTTTTTTCCGATGTAAGGACGAAATCCCCCCTTCAATGAGCTGTTCTGGCGTTTATTTGTTTAACTGCCCTAGGTGTTCCCAGAGGAACTACGTTGGCAGTACAGTTTGTTTTTTGCGGGCGAGATTTTGCTCCTATATGGGTATTAGTCATAGGACGGGGAAGGTTTTCTTGAGAAAAGAACAGTCTGCTATCAGAAGTCATTCCATCATTTGTAAAACTGACGTTTTTATTGAAAATTTAAAAATTCTTAACTCATTAAAATGTTCGTCCTCGCTTCGTATTTATGATTAAACAGATAAGCAAAGATATTTGAAGATGAAGCCATATTTTTATTTTAAACCACATATTGACAGATCTGATGTTATCATGATCTGCCGAGTTAACTAAAAGTGGAAATCGAAATATGCATTTTATTATGAATTACAATTAAACATGCAGATGAGCAAAAATTAAATGCCTAAAATTTAAAATTACTTAAGTAAGGCATGACTTCATCTTTTACAACAAACAGAGAATGTATAAAGAAAATGAACATTGCAGAATTTAACAAGATTACATTATGAAGCTAAATCTAAAAAAATGATTAAGTAAATTAAAAAGAAAATTCATCAATTATTCAGCAAAAAATAAAATAGAATTTTTTTTATTTTTTTATCCAAATTGTGTCAGCGTTATGCGAATTTGGACTCTCTATATAAAAATGAATATAAGAACATAAATATATACAAATATAAGTATTATATGAATATAAAGATTATATGAATATAACAAGCATACGAATATAAGAATTATATGAATATAAAAATATATGAATATAGGAATTATTATCATTGTTCATTTTTACATATGTACAGGGCCGGGGAGAGCTGTCAAGGGCCCCGTGGAAGGATTGGTATATAGGCCCCCCTGTTTACTCAGTATTTTATTATGAATGTTTTTTGTGTACATAACAGGCAAACTGATTATATGTCCAAGTCACTATTCAAAACATACAGCATGATAATCTCTATAAAATGTATGTTCATTAATTATATTTCGTCTCTGTTATTTAATCAATTGCTTACTTTGCTTTATTAATATTTTTAGAGTTTATCCTCCCTCTTTCTGAGCCCCAGGGTTTTTAATACCACACAATACCACACATGCTGATTTTCACGGTAATTAAGTTCATTATCGTCCCTCAAAACTTGTTTAATAACGTCCTACTCGGACTTAGAGCATTCACGACACAGCCATTCTAAAGCAACTGTTGAATTCAAATTTCAGGGCCGGATATGTGCGGGGATGTCACGTGACAATGGTGCAGACGCTGATTAGCTAATGATAATAACACGACTACATACGCATGGGACGAGATGGTTTGACGAGTGAATAATGGCGCCAAAATTTAATAATTTCGAAAGTAAATATCTCGATAAATAGGAATTTCCGCCAAAATTAGTATAGAATAAAATATTCTTTTTTTTTTCGCTCTATCTCGCTGTATAAATATCAATATCGAGTTTGGTGGATGTGTTCTACCGAATCCTAACCCACGATAATTTTGGCATGCCCGGTACGATACTTTGGGTTGGAGGACAGCACAACCCTGATATTGACTCTCCTGGGACTTTTCGGTGAACTTTGTGGTAATCGGACTGTGATAATTGATGCAGTAATTGCTGTGGCAATTTGACTGGTATAACATCACTCCAGTGTTACCTGTACTTGTTTGTTAAAGATCTTGGCAAGGCTTAGGCCTTGTCTAGGGTTTGTTTTTTGGTGACGACTGTGGCCTAGTGTATTTCATTGGGCTAGGCCTGGCCTTAATGTGCTCTATACCCTACGGCAGGGGTTCCCAAATTGTGTTCCGCGGAACATTTCTCACGGTATACAAGTGTTCCGCGGAACACCAATTTGGGAATCCCTGCCCTACGGTATAGGTTATATTTACTTCACTAAATTTTCCATCCAATCATGAGTAAAGGGGCAACTTCTAAAAGTACAAAAAGGTTACGGGTGGATGATTCTAAGATCCTTGAGTCGGGTCACAGTGATGACTCGATAGATTTGAGTAAGATCATTAAGCAAACCGACCATGCTATCACTTCTTTTTGCAAGAAAAGTTCCAACGAAGTTGCTCAAAGATTAGATACTCGGGAACCATCTAGCCTTACTCAACCCTTGAATTGTCCTACATTTGCTAGACCTACTACCAATAGTCCTGGACCTAATATTCCTATTGAGCATGTGTCTTACATTTATTTGAATAGCAAAGATTTGTCAGTTCCCTTAACCAAACTTAGTCCTTATCGTGTCAAGAAGGCTATAGAGCTTATTTGAGGTGGACCAGTGAAATCTGTGCCTATAATATTATAGGTCTGGCTCATTACTCGTTAATACCATCAACTCGAGACAGTCTCAGGCACTCTTGGTTACCAAATCAAATATGAATGGTCTTTATGAAGTTGAGGCTAAGATTGCTTATAATTTGAGTAAAATTCAGGGTATTATTTTTGCCACAGAACTCCTTAATTTATCAGCTAAGGAAATTTTGACTGAATTAAAGTCTTCTACCAATGCTGTCCTTGGTGCCGTGCTCTTCAAAAATCTCTAATGCTTTTTCATTGTTATTAAACACCTCGGCAATTAGCATATAGGACATTTGCTCACAACCTTCACAAGCCATGATTTTTATAAATGAGATGCTCCTTTGCGCAACTATATTAATGGATACACGCATGCACATTAAAAAACAACCACACACATGTGCAGATGCTTTCTTGCGCAACTGTATTAATGGATGCACGCATGCACATAAAGAAATAGAGCCCACGTACACATAAACAAGAACCGCAGTGCACCAACTAGTGCAACATTTGTGCAATTGTGCAATTTGTTATTCAGTGCACTGATAAAAATGGACCTCACCATTGTATTTAGCATCCTCAAAAACTTATAAAACCAGAGTCCATATATATGGGTATTAGTTGCCATTCAGAATAGAAATTAACCCTGTCCTTGGTATAAAATGATTAAATAAAGGTCGAGAGAAAATTCCTACTTCTCTTTTAGTATGTATTTTTCGTGAGACTACTCTTCCTAGTAAACTATTTTGTGGATATTTAGCATATGATGTCAAGTGATATTACCCTAATCCTTTACTTTGTTTTAAGTGTTGGAGGTATGGACCATTTTTACCAAAATCGATCAATATTTAGGGGTCGCGCATCGACCTTGAAAATTTCAATTTTGGAAATTTGGCCAAATTGACAATTTTTTACTGAATAAAGATAAATCATTAAATGACCATATTTTCTGAATCCTCTCAGTGAAAGAAATCCTCTCAGATACTTACCAAGTTGATAGGACAAGTGGTTTAGAAGTTATACTCACCTTGAGATAGCATTAAAATTTAAAATACCGTATTTGTCCCCGTACCTCCATATGCTGTCTGCCATTGTCTGCTTTTTAGGATAAGATAAAACGAATAAGGAAAGATCAAATGTATTTTGTATTAAAACGGTTTACCGATATCACTAAAGGCACTTACTCCGGTGCCCCTAACTAGGTTCAAAAACTGTATGAATCGTGGTTAGAACACACGTCATCTTAAGGCGTGCGCCATGTACTCTCTGCTAACTCCCTTTCCCTCTGCGCTACGTCATCTTGGCAAGTGACGACTTCTTGAAGTCATCGAGTTCTTTCCGGCTCTTTTCCACGAGCTGAAGAAGACCCTGCAGCTGTGACTCGTCTTTTGTGACAGTGTTCGCGTAATCTTCTATCAGTTTTATCCCTCTCTCTGCCACGTCGTTGGTAACTTTCAGATGCGAGATGACATTCTTCAGATCACAGTAGTTCTTATCTTGATCCCACTTATTCACCGGCAGAGTGAGCCACGTAGACGCGCACACCTGCAGGCCTGTGAACACGAACCACGATGACTCATCGATCAGGTCCGGAAGGCGCGTCGTGTCATCAACCGAGACGTTGTCATACGTGAAGTCCTCGGGCACAGCGAGGCGGCACAGCTTCTTTGCCATCTCGTGCTTCACAGTGTCTTCCACTTTGTCACTGCAGAGGGCGAAAACGACGGTCTGAGGCCTCAGATACCACAAGTGCCGCCTGATCACTGCCAGTGAAGCCTCTGCAATCTCGCGATCCACAGCTCTGTACTGCAGAAGACGCTGGTACAACATAAGGTCATTCAGCGGGGCATCAGCTGCGACAGGAGCCGCCAGCCAGGCAGGTGCGTAGAGGAGTGCAGTAAATAGTACCACTCTCTGAAGTTTCTGTACCAGCTCGTCGTCGAACTCCAGCTGACCGCTGAACATCAGGAGCTTCGTGTAGTAAATGATCTGAAACGAATACGCAGTGATGTATAAATACCGATACCACTCCATATAAGTTTGTTTAATGGTAAATTATTTATCTTATTTTTTTCTGGTAGGGACTTCAAATGGCTGTTTGCAGAAGGCAATACAATATTTAACTTCTAATTCAAAATACCAACCTTGGCCATCCACCTCGCATGATGGTAGGCTCTTGGGCGCATGAAGTGTGTTCCACGACGTGGCTGGGCCCCGAGTACCAAGAGTGTAATCTCCGCCACTTCTCGGTAGTCTTCTCTGACAAGACCAGAAGCGGTGCCGAGGAATTTGACTGCCTCATCTCGGAGCTCCATCAGCCACGTCACCTCCGCCAAATGCTCGATCTCCAGCTCGCGATAAGTCGAGAGGTCGAGCTTGTCCCACCTGAAAGGGGAGTTATGAAAATATTGCATGAAAACGACTGAAGTTTCCCTTTTCGACTGCTATTAACATCATTAGTAGAAGGACGCTGATATCTCAATTGCTCTGAAGGCAAAAAATCATTGGAGAAAACAAATGCGCCTTAGACTCGAAATTCACCTTCTCCTCAGATACTGGAACAAAGGTTCAGTTGGTGCTGTGGTTCTTCCAAACGCGGGGATGACCACTGCCCCACGATAAGCTCCATAACGTGATGGCGACAGCCCAGCTGGAAGAGCGGTTTACCAAGCATGTTCTCCAGCCGGACCACCGCACCCTGCACCCTCCCCGTATTGGAGGAAGTTGTGTCGAAGCACAGTCCAATCACGTTGTTCTCGCATCCCCAGTCTTTGAGAGCACGAAAGGTCGCCTGGGCCTGGGACACACCGGTGCCGTCAGCAACAGTCGGAACGGCCAGCATCTTTCCTTCTGTGCATTGGGGAGCTCCGAAGATGAGAATCGCCTGGCGGTGCTCCAATGATCCAAGAGAGTCCTGAAACGTATGTCATACATGCCAATCCATTATCGTCCACTGGAATATGTCAATCCACTGTCGTCACTGGAACATGTTAATTCACTGTCGTCCACGGTGAGGGCAAAATTGACCTTGATTACTTTACCGTCCCAGTGGACGACAGCATGCCTCGGAGATACGAAGGATTTCTGCACAGCTGTCGACACTTCACAACGATGTGCCACTCTTCCACGGCGAGACGTGTTCTTCGAGATACTGAATTTGTCCAGGTCTGCGGGCGGATCTGCCGAACGTAGGACTGCCGCCACGACACTTGCCACCTATGTGCGAAATTGAAAGGAAATTGACAAGGATGCGTATGGTTTTTATGTGACAAAATAATCACTAAATTTTCCGTCGTTACGTCTATTATATCTTTGTCAAGGAAAGATCATTACTGATATATACACACCTGATTATTGGACATCCGGAAGCGATCAGCCACTTCAATAACAGCCGGTGCATTGAGGATGCGGTGAGGAAGACTGATTGATACAGTTGATTCTCTCGGCTGTCGGTATGGTGGTTCTAGCTGTGATTCGGAGTTGCTCGATGATCTGCTTTCTATAGATTCATCGTCGCTCTCAGCTTCGGTTCCTAATTTCGTTTTAGAGGTGCCTGGCTCATCACGAGATTGTTGTCTTGAGAGTTGCCATTTTCTCTTGACAACGAACACTTTATCATTCCCACTCATTGTTGCCTGGCCCAGGCCCCGTTGATCCTCATAAAATTTAATATCTTCTTGTTTGTTGTTGTCTGAGAGCAGTCGACTTTTCTGTATCTCTTCAATAGCATCGGGAGCTCCGATGTCCCAGAGCTTGTTCAGATTTTCTGAAAACTTCTCCCTGCTTTTTCCCGCGTCACTGTCTCTCATCTTGCTCTTCTGCAGCGAGCGCCACTCTTCCCACAGTAACTCCAGTTTTGTTTCGCAGTTACGCCTCGTGATCGTCTTTATACGTGCCATGTTCCAAAATGCCAGAACATTGGCCACCGTGTCTTTTACGGGGGGACAAATACGGTATTTTAAATTTTAATGTTATTTCTAGGTGAGTGTAACTTCTAAACCATTTGTCCGATCAACTTGGTAAGTATCTGAGAGGATTCAGAAAATATGGTCATTTGATGATTTATCTTTATTCAGTAAAAAATTGTCAATTTGGCCAAATTTCCAAAATTGAAATTTTCAAGGTCGATGCGCGACCCCTAAATATTGATCGATTTTGGTAAAAATGGTGTCAGTGTACTTCCACTGAACCAAATCATGGGAAAAACTTTGACCAGCTATAATCTTTTAAAAAAGTGAAAAGTGATCCACCCTAAATTGGACATTGGACAAGAACCTGCACAAATAGTAACAAATGTCTTAAATGTGGACAAGATCATGATAAAGAGACCTGTGTATTATCTGATAGAGATGTTTCTTGTATTAAATCTCCTCAGATCTCTTCTGTGTCTTATGCTGAAGTAGGTACCCAGAATTTGTCTATATCTCTTACACATGTGTCGGTTGGAACTCAGTGTGAATTATATCCATCCAGTAATACATCTTCCAAGGCTACAACAAATAATAATACTTCTAGCACTACCATTTCTCCTATTAAGAGTTTACTCACTTCATCCAATGACATCCCAAACTTTTCTGATAAATTTTTACAAGTGTACATTACAGGCTTTGTAAATCAAAACTATGTTTTTCTGATGGTTTTTGATGTGGTTTGAACGAAGGTTAATTTCGTTCAAACAACATCAAAAACAATTTGAAAAAATAGTTTTAATATATAACCTAACCTAACCTAAAATTCCAAAATTCCTCAAAAGCCTGTAATGTACTCTTGTAAAAAAATACCGCTTCTCTATTTGGGATATAATTAATTGTGATAACTTGGAGTTAGACACCCCGTTAGGTTATTAGGTTCCTAGACAACAACAAAGGCACTTACCGGTGCGTTGAATTAGATATTCCTTTTGGGGCTTACCATAGATTCCTGCGTCCAACAAACAGCCTACCTAACTCTAAGAACATAAGAACATAAGAAATTTTTGTAGTGGGCACACTAGGGGCCACTTCGGCCCATCGAGGTGGCTCCACTATGTAAAAACTGCCTGTACATTGGCAATAACCAATTTTTACAAAACTGGTTATTGCCAATGTACAGGCAGTTTTTATATAGTGGAGCCACCTCGATGGGCCGAAGTGGCCCCTAGTGTACCCACTATAAAAATTTCTTATGTTCTTATGTTCTTAGAGTTAGGTAGGCTGTTTGTGGGACGCAGGAATCTATGGTAAGCCCCAAAAGGAATATCTAATTCAACGCACCGGTAAGTGCCTTTGTTGTTGTCTAGGAACCTAATAACCTAACGGGGTGTCTAACTCCAAGTTATCACACTCTCTCTTACTTTACTAATTTCGAAGCTATAGACATTACCCCTAACTATATTTAAGTACTGACAACTTTCTACCCCATTTGTCACCTTAGAAACACCACCAAATAAACACTTAGCACCAACGATTAGGTCAGATAGGAAAAAACATCTCTAGGCTAGCCCAAAACAATACGAACAGCCGCGTTGGTCCGTTTATGCCTTCGTGTTGCCATTCAGCTTAGATTTAGTGATATTTCCCTTTTAGTGACTTTTGACTATATACATATATATATACACCCACGTCACCTCACTCCTCCCCTACAAGTTTAGTCTGTCAGGGGGATGAGGGACCCTAGACGACCTGCGGAGCGGGGTTGATGTAGTAGGATTAGGTGCAACCTGCATAGGTGGGCGAATTGAACCATTTTCCGGAGGATCGGTTCTCTCTTCCGGAAGACTCTGGTCATTCTGCAATTCACGTTCCCATATCTGGTCCTGATGGCGTTTAATAGAACGACCATCTTCTAGTTGGCACTTGAAGGAAACAGGGCCCGTTCTCTCCTGCACAATTGCAGGAACCCATTTTGGTCCAGCCCCATAGTTGCGAATCATAACTGGATCATTAGGTTGCGCTTTTATAACTCTCCCTTTTTTGGTGTCGTAGTACAACTTCTGTTTTTCCTGCTGGCGTAAAACTCGTTGTTGTAACGTTTCGTTTGGACGTAACAAATCGAAAACTAAACGAATTCCCCGGCCAATCATAAGTTTAGAGGGAGACACCCCGTCGTGGTGTGAGGTGTTATTCAATATTTAAACAAAAATTTATCTAATACCACTTGCATTTCCTCCCCACGAGAATGACGCAAGGCCGACTTGGAAGTATGGACCATGTTTTCCGCGAGACCGTTAGTAGACGGGTGGAAAACACTAGACCGGACACGTCTAATGCCATTTAGGTGGACAAAAGTATGAAATTCCTCACTGGTAAAACAAGTACCATTGTCGGAAACCAGGACTACGGGTAAACCCCATCGAGCGAAACACGAACGGAGTAAGCGAATAGTAACACCCGAAGTCGTGGAAGTGGTTGGAAAAATTTCCACCCACTTAGAGTAGGCGTCTACAATGACTAGGAAATAGATATTATTTATAGGACCTGCATAGTACACTTGGATCCAGGGCCGGATTAAGACCTTTAGAGGCCCTAAGCACTTAAAAGATTTTGGTGCCCCATATATATGTAATTCAAAATATAAACAAAAATAAACCATAAAATAAAATTTTATTTTTTGAAATGAAACAAAACTTACAGTAAGATGGAAAATAATGTTTATTTTTGTATACTTCCACTTCATTTATATTTGAAAAGTTTTCTCCTACTTTTTTTAATTGCAAAGTCTTTGATCAGATCATCAAAACTAATCTTACGTAACACATCTGCTTCTATACTTAGTAGAGATAAGGCATCCAGCCTGCCTTGTTGCATAGTTGTTCTGTTGGTATTTTTAATATACTTCAACTGAGAAAATGAACGCTCAGCTGAGCAATTTGTGACCATTAATGTTAAAAATATACGAAAGGCAATTTCTACATTTGGGAAGGCACACTCAATATTGTCTTCTACAATTATTTTATAAAGTTCAGCATGACTGAATCTTGTTTTTACATTTACTATAGCACACGAAAATATTTAATCTATATGTATTTTTAATATGGCGCTCAAAGATTTGATATAAACAAAATAATAACGCAAAGCGTAAAGTGTGTGATTACAACGAAATATATTTATTCTCTCAAAAGGGTTGTTGTTCACTACAAATTCAAACAATGAAAAAAAATAAATACTATATATGAATATATATAATTCAGTTTTCAACAGCTTATAGGCTATAAGCCGCGATTATAATAGTATAATAAATCCATGGTAAATCCGACAATGGAAAATTTCTGTGGTGCCCCCCTTCCCTTGATGCCCTAAGCACGGGCTTATTTTGCTTAATGGTTAATCCGGCCCTGCTTGGATCCTATGCCAAGGTATAGTAGGCCATTCCCAAAGATAGAGTGACCTTTTCCTTGGGAGATCTCTGTTCTCTAGGCAGTTTTGACAGGAACGAACCAATGATTCGAGTTCTCCATTTAAACCTGGCCACCAGAAATAAGCTCTCGCTACTTCTTTCATTTTTGTTGCCCCCATGTGTTCAGCGTGAAGTTCCTTCACTAAATTCGACCTGCCTTCATTCGGAATTATCACTCTGTGGCCCCATAAGAGACAGCCGTTTGGATCGAGAGTCCCGACTGACGTTGATAAAAAGGCTGTAATTCACTCTCGGCCTTAGTAGGCCAACCAACTGAGCAGTAATGGATGACCCTAGACAGAATAGGGTCTGATTTTGTTGAAATAGAAAAAGATTCTTCGATCCCTTTTTTAGATGTTTTAATATATAGGTCTGGAAAAAAGTTTAAGTACAATATTTACAGAAAACACACTAATAATTGTTCCTATATACATTATTATTCTGATCACTACATTAATGTAAAACGATCCGTTCTTTCTACTTTGTTTCTAAGAGGCCTACGAATTTGTAGCCCTGAGTTCATTGACGACGAAATTATTAAAAATACAAAATTGCTTTTGATTTAAAATACCCAAAGAACTGCATAGATAAGTCCTTAAAAATGGCAAAGAAAACCTTCTACGAAGTAAAGGATAAGATTCCTTATAACACAAAAAATGTTTTAGTGTTACCATTCAGAGAAAATTTCCTTGATCTGCCGAATCTGCTGAGGAATTTTAACGTAAATATTGCGTTCAAAAATTTAGATGTAATTAAGAATTCATTGATTAAGAACTCCCCTTTAAGTGAACATGGTTGTGTATATAAAATCCCTTGCACAATATGTAATAAATTTTACATTGGCCAAACTGGTAAGACCCTTGAGGTACGTATTAAACAGCATCAATACAGTATAAGAAGTGGCCAGGAATCTAACGCTATTTTCATTCACGTAAGAGATACTAATCATCCCATTGATTGGAAAAATGCTTCCAAATTAAGGTTTAGTAAATCTATTGTTAGCAGAAATATACTGGAATCAAGTGTGATCAAGAATAATGCGGATTTGGTCCTTAATATTAGCCCTGGGTTGTACAAATTAGATTCGTGCATTGTCAGAAAGCTGGCGAAGGGCCTACTGTTTTCTTAACTGTATTCTTGCCCCTTAATGGTTTGCCCTGGTTAAATAAATAAATATTATTGTAAGAACTGTTAACATTCTTATGTGTCTATTTTAATTGTAATATTTCTTTCGTGTATAATCTTTGGTTGCTGGGGGTTTATTGGACTTTTGAACTGAGTTGCTTTTGGGAAAACAATATATTTTATTTTTTTTTCCAGACTGTTTGTAGAAATTTTGTAATAATCTGTAAGACGATGGCAACATTCCTTGTTTTCATTATTTTCGGGCCACTTAATTTCCTACTTCAATTAAATAGTGTTAATAACCATTATAATAATTTTTGTTTTCTGTACTGGTGTTTTGTCTAATTTCATCTATATAGTAATTTAGCAGCCTACAGATTATGTTATCTATTTGTTATCTACGTTATCTATTCGTTTTTCATTAAATTCTTGCCAATTAATTGCGTGCTTTAATTAAATATTAGTGTTAATAACCATTATAATCATTTTTGTTCTCTGTATTGTTTTTTTTTGTCTAATTTCATCTATACAGTATACTTCTTTTAAATTTGTAATTTAGCAGCCTACAGATTATGTTATCAATTGAAAAAATCTTTAGAGGGCTTTAAGGCCTTTAATTTGAGGTGCCGATTGTGAATTTTTTGCTTGTCTATTTAACTCATTTACTTTGTAATCTCCGTCTATTTTCTGTTCCTCCTTGATAATGTGAATATATCACGAAAGCGCTCGGACTTTGTGTTTCCTTTTCCCTGTGGTTGTTTGCTGATTTATAAGGTCACGTGTTATTTTGTGATTTTAGTGCATATATATATATATATATATATATATATATATATATAGTCCCTCTATATAAAGGAGAGGATAGATCTCAAGCAAAGAACTATAGACCAGTGTCATTGACGTCCCACTTTACCAAAGTATTTACAAAAATAGTTAGAGAGAAAATCTATGATTTCTTGGAGACACTGGAAAGATTCAACGAAAATGAACACGGATTCCGATCAGGAAGATCATGCCTATCACAACTTATAGAGCACTATAACCAGAGCCGGATTTAGACGTGTGGAGGCCCTGGGCAGCCTCCATGTGGAGGCCCCCCTACCTTAGGGGAAGACATAATTGAAGTCATCCATAAGACTCATAATATAATTAACATACATAGACTTTCAAAACATCGTGCACTCTTGTGTCTGTCCATTCCACTCATTTCTGCAAAAAATGAAAGCCTCGGGTTACTCGGGTATTCCATTATAG
The DNA here is from genome assembly GCA_023014485.1 of Bathynomus jamesi. Lineage (NCBI taxonomy): Eukaryota > Metazoa > Arthropoda > Malacostraca > Isopoda > Cirolanidae > Bathynomus > Bathynomus jamesi. The sequence goes on from JAJOZX010000627.1 coordinate 671,812, forward strand.
TGAGAGTAGGCCTAAAAGAGTAATAAAAACAAAATAATAATCAGTACACAACAAATAGTAATTGGTAAAAGTTTACGTACTACAGTGGTATTGGATGCGCGTGTTTTTTTGTTGATCATCTATCGGGTTTTTCTAGTTTCGGGTTTTTTCTATTTTGATAATGGCTTGTCAATATGTGGAGGCCCCCAAGATGTGGAGGCCCATGGGCAGCTGCCCACTTTGCCCACTCCTAAATCCGGCCCTGACTATAACAATATCCTAGATGCACTGGAAGGCAATGACAACTACGATGTCATATACACAGATTTTGCTAAAGTTTTCAACAAATGTGATCATGGTATAATAGCACATAAAATGAAATATATGGGAATAACAGGCAAAGTGGGAAAATAGATCTACAACTTCCTCAGGTCGTCAGGTCTACAGGTCGTCAAAATTCAAGGTATATCATCATCAGAATCGGAAGTACGCAGCTCAGTACCACAAGATCCAGTACTGGCTCCACTCCTGTTCATTATCATCAGGGGCGTATACAGCATTTCTTAAAGGGGGGAGGGGGCCACACACACACACACAATATATTATATATATATATTGTGTGTGTGTGGCCACCCCCCTTTAAGAAATGTTGTGTACGTCCCTGATGATAATGAACAGGAGTGGAGCCAAGAAATTCAAACTCATTATGTAGCAGAGCAAAGTTTGAGCAAATATTATTGTGAAAATACTATAGGGGCTATGGGTTGATTGCCTGATACCCTCATCCGTTGGAAATTTCCAGCAGATTACAGTTTATTTGCCTTTGGTATTTGCGCTGCCTAATGGTAAACAAAGAAATTACCTCACCTTATTATTTCGTTGGGCCTCGCTTCTGTTTCGATGTAGGGCGCGACGATCTTTTTCGATGTAGGGCCGTAGTACGATGGAGTTAACAACGAGTTGAGTTGATGTAATTAATATAGGGAGTCACTATATTTAAATACCTGAAGGAATAGGCCTATCCTTTTTATAGTTATTAGGTTTTATATTAAGAGGATTTCACTCAGAAGTTATAGGAAGATAAAGTACATCTTCCTTGCTTAAAGCATCGCTGTAACATAAGCAGCTCAGATTGCCTCCAGTATAAATTTTTAGGAATCTGCTGATTCTTCAAAGTTCATTGACTCTTCTCTCGATGTAATTTTCATGAGTCGGCAATAGAGAATTTTGAATACGAAATAATAAATTTGGTTTGCTTGTTGTCATGCAGGCCCAATGCCTACATGTGGGGTTCTATGTATGTATGACAATTATTTTCATTCCCAATAGGCTATGTCGCCAATCTCGAGGCAATTTTGTAGATATTTAATTCAATTAATTAATAATTGATATTTAATTAACTAAAGGTACCACGTACGATACCATATTGTAAGCAGATATAGTTTTCCCATAATTATAAACTCTATTAACAAGAGTGCGAACAATCTGTTTCTTACTGATTATTTGTTTAAAAATGATTTTTCACGGAATCTTGTAAAAGGTGTTATTGGTAAGTTTCTTAATAATGGATATTCCCCTAAAATTGTTCCAACGTGTGATGTTCCTAAGAATTGTAAATATCTTGTTTTACCTGCTGTCTACCATTTTAACTCTTTGGTGAAGAAACAATTGTTAAATATTGTGAGGAAATTTTATTTTCACACTGATTTTAAGATTGCCTTTGTAAATAGTAATACCCTTGATTGTTTTTTCCGATGTAAGGACGAAATCCCCCCTTCAATGAGCTGTTCTGGCGTTTATTTGTTTAACTGCCCTAGGTGTTCCCAGAGGAACTACGTTGGCAGTACAGTTTGTTTTTTGCGGGCGAGATTTTGCTCCTATATGGGTATTAGTCATAGGACGGGGAAGGTTTTCTTGAGAAAAGAACAGTCTGCTATCAGAAGTCATTCCATCATTTGTAAAACTGACGTTTTTATTGAAAATTTAAAAATTCTTAACTCATTAAAATGTTCGTCCTCGCTTCGTATTTATGATTAAACAGATAAGCAAAGATATTTGAAGATGAAGCCATATTTTTATTTTAAACCACATATTGACAGATCTGATGTTATCATGATCTGCCGAGTTAACTAAAGTGGAAATCGAAATATGCATTTTATTATGAATTACAATTAAACATGCAGATGAGCAAAAATTAAATGCCTAAAATTTAAAATTACTTAAGTAAGGCATGACTTCATCTTTTACAACAAACAGAGAATGTATAAAGAAAATGAACATTGCAGAATTTAACAAGATTACATTATGAAGCTAAATCTAAAAAAATGATTAAGTAAATTAAAAAGAAAATTCATCAATTATTCAGCAAAAAATAAAATAGAATTTTTTTTATTTTTTTATCCAAATTGTGTCAGCGTTATGCGAATTTGGACTCTCTATATAAAAATGAATATAAGAACATAAATATATACAAATATAAGTATTATATGAATATAAAGATTATATGAATATAACAAGCATACGAATATAAGAATTATATGAATAAAAAATATATGAATATAGGAATTATTATCATTGTTCATTTTTACATATGTACAGGGCCGGGGAGAGCTGTCAAGGGCCCCGTGGAAGGATTGGTATATAGGCCCCCTGTTTACTCAGTATTTTATTATGAATGTTTTTTGTGTACATAACAGGCAAACTGATTATATGTCCAAGTCACTATTCAAAACATACAGCATGATAATCTCTATAAAATGTATGTTCATTAATTATATTTCGTCTCTGTTATTTAATCAATTGCTTACTTTGCTTTATTAATATTTTTAGAGTTTATCCTCCCTCTTTCTGAGCCCCAGGGTTTTTAATACCACACAATACCACACATGCTGATTTTCACGGTAATTAAGTTCATTATCGTCCCTCAAAACTTGTTTAATAACGTCCTACTCGGACTTAGAGCATTCACGACACAGCCATTCTAAAGCAACTGTTGAATTCAAATTTCAGGGCCGGATATGTGCGGGGATGTCACGTGACAATGGTGCAGACGCTGATTAGCTAATGATAATAACACGACTACATACGCATGGGACGAGATGGTTTGACGAGTGAATAATGGCGCCAAAATTTAATAATTTCGAAAGTAAATATCTCGATAAATAGGAATTTCCGCCAAAATTAGTATAGAATAAATATTTTTTTTTTTTCGCTCTATCTCGCTGTATAAATATCAATATCGAGTTTGGTGGATGTGTTCTACCGAATCCTAACCCACGATAATTTTGGCATGCCCGGTACGATACTTTGGGTTGGAGGACAGCACAACCCTGATATTGACTCTCCTGGGACTTTTCGGTGAACTTTGTGGTAATCGGACTGTGATAATTGATGCAGTAATTGCTGTGGCAATTTGACTGGTATAACATCACTCCAGTGTTACCTGTACTTGTTTGTTAAAGATCTTGGCAAGGCTTAGGCCTTGTCTAGGGTTTGTTTTTTGGTGACGACTGTGGCCTAGTGTATTTCATTGGGCTAGGCCTGGCCTTAATGTGCTCTATACCCTACGGCAGGGGTTCCCAAATTGTGTTCCGCGGAACATTTCTCACGGTATACAAGTGTTCCGCGGAACACCAATTTGGGAATCCCTGCCCTACGGTATAGGTTATATTTACTTCACTAAATTTTCCATCCAATCATGAGTAAAGGGGCAACTTCTAAAAGTACAAAAAGGTTAACGGGTGGATGATTCTAAGATCCTTGAGTCGGGTCACAGTGATGACTCGATAGATTTGAGTAAGATCATTAAGCAAACCGACCATGCTATCACTTCTTTTTGCAAGAAAAGTTCCAACGAAGTTGCTCAAAGATTAGATACTCGGGAACCATCTAGCCTTACTCAACCCTTGAATTGTCCTACATTTGCTAGACCTACTACCAATAGTCCTGGACCTAATATTCCTATTGAGCATGTGTCTTACATTTATTTGAATAGCAAAGATTTGTCAGTTCCCTTAACCAAACTTAGTCCTTATCGTGTCAAGAAGGCTATAGAGCTTATTTGAGGTGGACCAGTGAAATCTGTGCCTATAATATTATAGGTCTGGCTCATTACTCGTTAATACCATCAACTCGAGACAGTCTCAGGCACTCTTGGTTACCAAATCAAATATGAATGGTCTTTATGAAGTTGAGGCTAAGATTGCTTATAATTTGAGTAAAATTCAGGGTATTATTTTTGCCACAGAACTCCTTAATTTATCAGCTAAGGAAATTTTGACTGAATTAAAGTCTTCTACCAATGCTGTCCTTGGTGCCGTGCTCTTCAAAAATCTCTAATGCTTTTTCATTGTTATTAAACACCTCGGCAATTAGCATATAGGACATTTGCTCACAACCTTCACAAGCCATGATTTTTATAAATGAGATGCTCCTTTGCGCAACTATATTAATGGATACACGCATGCACATTAAAAAACAACCACACACATGTGCAGATGCTTTCTTGCGCAACTGTATTAATGGATGCACGCATGCACATAAAGAAATAGAGCCCACGTACACATAAACAAGAACCGCAGTGCACCAACTAGTGCAACATTTGTGCAATTGTGCAATTTGTTATTCAGTGCACTGATAAAAATGGACCTCACCATTGTATTTAGCATCCTCAAAAACTTATAAAACCAGAGTCCATATATATGGGTATTAGTTGCCATTCAGAATAGAAATTAACCCTGTCCTTGGTATAAAATGATTAAATAAAGGTCGAGAGAAAATTCCTACTTCTCTTTTAGTATGTATTTTTCGTGAGACTACTCTTCCTAGTAAACTATTTTGTGGATATTTAGCATATGATGTCAAGTGATATTACCCTAATCCTTTACTTTGTTTTAAGTGTTGGAGGTATGGACCATTTTTACCAAAATCGATCAATATTTAGGGGTCGCGCATCGACCTTGAAAATTTCAATTTTGGAAATTTGGCCAAATTGACAATTTTTTACTGAATAAAGATAAATCATTAAATGACCATATTTTCTGAATCCTCTCAGTGAAAGAAATCCTCTCAGATACTTACCAAGTTGATAGGACAAGTGGTTTAGAAGTTATACTCACCTTGAGATAGCATTAAAATTTAAAATACCGTATTTGTCCCCGTACCTCCATATGCTGTCTGCCATTGTCTGCTTTTTAGGATAAGATAAAACGAATAAGGAAAGATCAAATGTATTTTGTATTAAAACGGTTTACCGATATCACTAAAGGCACTTACTCCGGTGCCCCTAACTAGGTTCAAAAACTGTATGAATCGTGGTTAGAACACACGTCATCTTAAGGCGTGCGCCATGTACTCTCTGCTAACTCCCTTTCCCTCTGCGCTACGTCATCTTGGCAAGTGACGACTTCTTGAAGTCATCGAGTTCTTTCCGGCTCTTTTCCACGAGCTGAAGAAGACCCTGCAGCTGTGACTCGTCTTTTGTGACAGTGTTCGCGTAATCTTCTATCAGTTTTATCCCTCTCTCTGCCACGTCGTTGGTAACTTTCAGATGCGAGATGACATTCTTCAGATCACAGTAGTTCTTATCTTGATCCCACTTATTCACCGGCAGAGTGAGCCACGTAGACGCGCACACCTGCAGGCCTGTGAACACGAACCACGATGACTCATCGATCAGGTCCGGAAGGCGCGTCGTGTCATCAACCGAGACGTTGTCATACGTGAAGTCCTCGGGCACAGCGAGGCGGCACAGCTTCTTTGCCATCTCGTGCTTCACAGTGTCTTCCACTTTGTCACTGCAGAGGGCGAAAACGACGGTCTGAGGCCTCAGATACCACAAGTGCCGCCTGATCACTGCCAGTGAAGCCTCTGCAATCTCGCGATCCACAGCTCTGTACTGCAGAAGACGCTGGTACAACATAAGGTCATTCAGCGGGGCATCAGCTGCGACAGGAGCCGCCAGCCAGGCAGGTGCGTAGAGGAGTGCAGTAAATAGTACCACTCTCTGAAGTTTCTGTACCAGCTCGTCGTCGAACTCCAGCTGACCGCTGAACATCAGGAGCTTCGTGTAGTAAATGATCTGAAACGAATACGCAGTGATGTATAAATACCGATACCACTCCATATAAGTTTGTTTAATGGTAAATTATTTATCTTATTTTTTTCTGGTAGGGACTTCAAATGGCTGTTTGCAGAAGGCAATACAATATTTAACTTCTAATTCAAAATACCAACCTTGGCCATCCACCTCGCATGATGGTAGGCTCTTGGGCGCATGAAGTGTGTTCCACGACGTGGCTGGGCCCCGAGTACCAAGAGTGTAATCTCCGCCACTTCTCGGTAGTCTTCTCTGACAAGACCAGAAGCGGTGCCGAGGAATTTGACTGCCTCATCTCGGAGCTCCATCAGCCACGTCACCTCCGCCAAATGCTCGATCTCCAGCTCGCGATAAGTCGAGAGGTCGAGCTTGTCCCACCTGAAAGGGGAGTTATGAAAATATTGCATGAAAACGACTGAAGTTTCCCTTTTCGACTGCTATTAACATCATTAGTAGAAGGACGCTGATATCTCAATTGCTCTGAAGGCAAAAAATCATTGGAGAAAACAAATGCGCCTTAGACTCGAAATTCACCTTCTCCTCAGATACTGGAACAAAGGTTCAGTTGGTGCTGTGGTTCTTCCAAACGCGGGGATGACCACTGCCCCCACGATAAGCTCCATAACGTGATGGCGACAGCCCAGCTGGAAGAGCGGTTTACCAAGCATGTTCTCCAGCCGGACCACCGCACCCTGCACCCTCCCCGTATTGGAGGAAGTTGTGTCGAAGCACAGTCCAATCACGTTGTTCTCGCATCCCCAGTCTTTGAGAGCACGAAAGGTCGCCTGGGCCTGGGACACACCGGTGCCGTCAGCAACAGTCGGAACGGCCAGCATCTTTCCTTCTGTGCATTGGGGAGCTCCGAAGATGAGAATCGCCTGGCGGTGCTCCAATGATCCAAGAGAGTCCTGAAACGTATGTCATACATGCCAATCCATTATCGTCCACTGGAATATGTCAATCCACTGTCGTCACTGGAACATGTTAATTCACTGTCGTCCACGGTGAGGGCAAAATTGACCTTGATTACTTTACCGTCCCAGTGGACGACAGCATGCCTCGGAGATACGAAGGATTTCTGCACAGCTGTCGACACTTCACAACGATGTGCCACTCTTCCACGGCGAGACGTGTTCTTCGAGATACTGAATTTGTCCAGGTCTGCGGGCGGATCTGCCGAACGTAGGACTGCCGCCACGACACTTGCCACCTATGTGCGAAATTGAAAGGAAATTGACAAGGATGCGTATGGTTTTTATGTGACAAAATAATCACTAAATTTTCCGTCGTTACGTCTATTATATCTTTGTCAAGGAAAGATCATTACTGATATATACACACCTGATTATTGGACATCCGGAAGCGATCAGCCACTTCAATAACAGCCGGTGCATTGAGGATGCGGTGAGGAAGACTGATTGATACAGTTGATTCTCTCGGCTGTCGGTATGGTGGTTCTAGCTGTGATTCGGAGTTGCTCGATGATCTGCTTTCTATAGATTCATCGTCGCTCTCAGCTTCGGTTCCTAATTTCGTTTTAGAGGTGCCTGGCTCATCACGAGATTGTTGTCTTGAGAGTTGCCATTTTCTCTTGACAACGAACACTTTATCATTCCCACTCATTGTTGCCTGGCCCAGGCCCCGTTGATCCTCATAAAATTTAATATCTTCTTGTTTGTTGTTGTCTGAGAGCAGTCGACTTTTCTGTATCTCTTCAATAGCATCGGGAGCTCCGATGTCCCAGAGCTTGTTCAGATTTTCTGAAAACTTCTCCCTGCTTTTTCCCGCGTCACTGTCTCTCATCTTGCTCTTCTGCAGCGAGCGCCACTCTTCCCACAGTAACTCCAGTTTTGTTTCGCAGTTACGCCTCGTGATCGTCTTTATACGTGCCATGTTCCAAAATGCCAGAACATTGGCCACCGTGTCTTTTACGGGGGGACAAATACGGTATTTTAAATTTTAATGTTATTTCTAGGTGAGTGTAACTTCTAAACCATTTGTCCGATCAACTTGGTAAGTATCTGAGAGGATTCAGAAAATATGGTCATTTGATGATTTATCTTTATTCAGTAAAAAATTGTCAATTTGGCCAAATTTCCAAAATTGAAATTTTCAAGGTCGATGCGCGACCCCTAAATATTGATCGATTTTGGTAAAAATGGTGTCAGTGTACTTCCACTGAACCAAATCATGGGAAAAACTTTGACCAGCTATAATCTTTTAAAAAAGTGAAAAGTGATCCACCCTAAATTGGACATTGGACAAGAACCTGCACAAATAGTAACAAATGTCTTAAATGTGGACAAGATCATGATAAAGAGACCTGTGTATTATCTGATAGAGATGTTTCTTGTATTAAATCTCCTCAGATCTCTTCTGTGTCTTATGCTGAAGTAGGTACCCAGAATTTGTCTATATCTCTTACACATGTGTCGGTTGGAACTCAGTGTGAATTATATCCATCCAGTAATACATCTTCCAAGGCTACAACAAATAATAATACTTCTAGCACTACCATTTCTCCTATTAAGAGTTTACTCACTTCATCCAATGACATCCCAAACTTTTCTGATAAATTTTTACAAGTGTACATTACAGGCTTTGTAAATCAAAACTATGTTTTTCTGATGGTTTTTGATGTGGTTTGAACGAAGGTTAATTTCGTTCAAACAACATCAAAAACAATTTGAAAAAATAGTTTTAATATATAACCTAACCTAACCTAAAATTCCAAAATTCCTCAAAAGCCTGTAATGTACTCTTGTAAAAAAATACCGCTTCTCTATTTGGGATATAATTAATTGTGATAACTTGGAGTTAGACACCCCGTTAGGTTATTAGGTTCCTAGACAACAACAAAGGCACTTACCGGTGCGTTGAATTAGATATTCCTTTTGGGGCTTACCATAGATTCCTGCGTCCAACAAACAGCCTACCTAACTCTAAGAACATAAGAACATAAGAAATTTTTGTAGTGGGCACACTAGGGGCCACTTCGGCCCATCGAGGTGGCTCCACTATGTAAAAACTGCCTGTACATTGGCAATAACCAATTTTTACAAAACTGGTTATTGCCAATGTACAGGCAGTTTTTATATAGTGGAGCCACCTCGATGGGCCGAAGTGGCCCCTAGTGTACCCACTATAAAAATTTCTTATGTTCTTATGTTCTTAGAGTTAGGTAGGCTGTTTGTGGGACGCAGGAATCTATGGTAAGCCCCAAAAGGAATATCTAATTCAACGCACCGGTAAGTGCCTTTGTTGTTGTCTAGGAACCTAATAACCTAACGGGGTGTCTAACTCCAAGTTATCACACTCTCTCTTACTTTACTAATTTCGAAGCTATAGACATTACCCCTAACTATATTTAAGTACTGACAACTTTCTACCCCATTTGTCACCTTAGAAACACCACCAAATAAACACTTAGCACCAACGATTAGGTCAGATAGGAAAAAACATCTCTAGGCTAGCCCAAAACAATACGAACAGCCGCGTTGGTCCGTTTATGCCTTCGTGTTGCCATTCAGCTTAGATTTAGTGATATTTCCCTTTTAGTGACTTTTGACTATATACATATATATATACACCCACGTCACCTCACTCCTCCTCCCTACAAGTTTAGTCTGTCAGGGGGATGAGGGACCCTAGACGACCTGCGGAGCGGGGTTGATGTAGTAGGATTAGGTGCAACCTGCATAGGTGGGCGAATTGAACCATTTTCCGGAGGATCGGTTCTCTCTTCCGGAAGACTCTGGTCATTCTGCAATTCACGTTCCCATATCTGGTCCTGATGGCGTTTAATAGAACGACCATCTTCTAGTTGGCACTTGAAGGAAACAGGGCCCGTTCTCTCCTGCACAATTGCAGGAACCCATTTTGGTCCAGCCCCATAGTTGCGAATCATAACTGGATCATTAGGTTGCGCTTTTATAACTCTCCCTTTTTTGGTGTCGTAGTACAACTTCTGTTTTTCCTGCTGGCGTAAAACTCGTTGTTGTAACGTTTCGTTTGGACGTAACAAATCGAAAACTAAACGAATTCCCCGGCCAATCATAAGTTTAGAGGGAGACACCCCCGTCGTGGTGTGAGGTGTTATTCAATATTTAAACAAAAATTTATCTAATACCACTTGCATTTCCTCCCCACGAGAATGACGCAAGGCCGACTTGGAAGTATGGACCATGTTTTCCGCGAGACCGTTAGTAGACGGGTGGAAAACACTAGACCGGACACGTCTAATGCCATTTAGGTGGACAAAAGTATGAAATTCCTCACTGGTAAAACAAGTACCATTGTCGGAAACCAGGACTACGGGTAAACCCCATCGAGCGAAACACGAACGGAGTAAGCGAATAGTAACACCCGAAGTCGTGGAAGTGGTTGGAAAAATTTCCACCCACTTAGAGTAGGCGTCTACAATGACTAGGAAATAGATATTATTTATAGGACCTGCATAGTACACTTGGATCCAGGGCCGGATTAAGACCTTTAGAGGCCCTAAGCACTTAAAAGATTTTGGTGCCCCATATATATGTAATTCAAAATATAAACAAAAATAAACCATAAAATAAAATTTTATTTTTTGAAATGAAACAAAACTTACAGTAAGATGGAAAATAATGTTTATTTTTGTATACTTCCACTTCATTTATATTTGAAAAGTTTTCTCCTACTTTTTTTAATTGCAAAGTCTTTGATCAGATCATCAAAACTAATCTTACGTAACACATCTGCTTCTATACTTAGTAGAGATAAGGCATCCAGCCTGCCTTGTTGCATAGTTGTTCTGTTGGTATTTTTAATATACTTCAACTGAGAAAATGAACGCTCAGCTGAGCAATTTGTGACCATTAATGTTAAAAATATACGAAAGGCAATTTCTACATTTGGGAAGGCACACTCAATATTGTCTTCTACAATTATTTTATAAAGTTCAGCATGACTGAATCTTGTTTTTACATTTACTATAGCACACGAAAATATTTAATCTATATGTATTTTTAATATGGCGCTCAAAGATTTGATATAAACAAAATAATAACGCAAAGCGTAAAGTGTGTGATTACAACGAAATATATTTATTCTCTCAAAAGGGTTGTTGTTCACTACAAATTCAAACAATGAAAAAAAATAAATACTATATATGAATATATATAATTCAGTTTTCAACAGCTTATAGGCTATAAGCCGCGATTATAATAGTATAATAAATCCATGGTAAATCCGACAATGGAAAATTTCTGTGGTGCCCCCTTCCCTTGATGCCCTAAGCACGGGCTTATTTTGCTTAATGGTTAATCCGGCCCTGCTTGGATCCTATGCCAAGGTATAGTAGGCCATTCCCAAAGATAGAGTGACCTTTTCCTTGGGAGATCTCTGTTCTCTAGGCAGTTTTGACAGGAACGAACCAATGATTCGAGTTCTCCATTTAAACCTGGCCACCAGAAATAAGCTCTCGCTACTTCTTTCATTTTTGTTGCCCCCATGTGTTCAGCGTGAAGTTCCTTCACTAAATTCGACCTGCCTTCATTCGGAATTATCACTCTGTGGCCCCATAAGAGACAGCCGTTTTGGATCGAGAGTCCCGACTGACGTTGATAAAAAGGCTGTAATTCACTCTCGGCCTTAGTAGGCCAACCAACTGAGCAGTAATGGATGACCCTAGACAGAATAGGGTCTGATTTTGTTGAAATAGAAAAAGATTCTTCGATCCCTTTTTTAGATGTTTTAATATATAGGTCTGGAAAAAAGTTTAAGTACAATATTTACAGAAAACACACTAATAATTGTTCCTATATACATTATTATTCTGATCACTACATTAATGTAAAACGATCCGTTCTTTCTACTTTGTTTCTAAGAGGCCTACGAATTTGTAGCCCTGAGTTCATTGACGACGAAATTATTAAAATATACAAAATTGCTTTTGATTTAAAATACCCAAAGAACTGCATAGATAAGTCCTTAAAAATGGCAAAGAAAACCTTCTACGAAGTAAAGGATAAGATTCCTTATAACACAAAAAATGTTTTAGTGTTACCATTCAGAGAAAATTTCCTTGATCTGCCGAATCTGCTGAGGAATTTTAACGTAAATATTGCGTTCAAAAATTTAGATGTAATTAAGAATTCATTGATTAAGAACTCCCCTTTAAGTGAACATGGTTGTGTATATAAAATCCCTTGCACAATATGTAATAAATTTTACATTGGCCAAACTGGTAAGACCCTTGAGGTACGTATTAAACAGCATCAATACAGTATAAGAAGTGGCCAGGAATCTAACGCTATTTTCATTCACGTAAGAGATACTAATCATCCCATTGATTGGAAAAATGCTTCCAAATTAAGGTTTAGTAAATCTATTGTTAGCAGAAATATACTGGAATCAAGTGTGATCAAGAATAATGCGGATTTGGTCCTTAATATTAGCCCTGGGTTGTACAAATTAGATTCGTGCATTGTCAGAAAGCTGGCGAAGGGCCTACTGTTTTCTTAACTGTATTCTTGCCCCTTAATGGTTTGCCCTGGTTAAATAAATAAATATTATTGTAAGAACTGTTAACATTCTTATGTGTCTATTTTAATTGTAATATTTCTTTCGTGTATAATCTTTGGTTGCTGGGGGTTTATTGGACTTTTGAACTGAGTTGCTTTTGGGAAAACAATATATTTTATTTTTTTTTCCAGACTGTTTGTAGAAATTTTGTAATAATCTGTAAGACGATGGCAACATTCCTTGTTTCATTATTTTCGGGCCACTTAATTTCCTACTTCAATTAAATAGTGTTAATAACCATTATTAATTTTTGTTTTCTGTACTGGTGTTTTGTCTAATTTCATCTATATAGTAATTTAGCAGCCTACAGATTATGTTATCTATTTGTTATCTACGTTATCTATTCGTTTTTCATTAAATTCTTGCCAATTAATTGCGTGCTTTAATTAAATATTAGTGTTAATAACCATTATAATCATTTTTGTTCTCTGTATTGTTTTTTTTGTCTAATTTCATCTATACAGTATACTTCTTTTAAATTTGTAATTTAGCAGCCTACAGATTATGTTATCAATTGAAAAAATCTTTAGAGGGCTTTAAGGCCTTTAATTTGAGGTGCCGATTGTGAATTTTTTGCTTGTCTATTTAACTCATTTACTTTGTAATCTCCGTCTATTTTCTGTTCCTCCTTGATAATGTGAATATATCACGAAAGCGCTCGGACTTTGTGTTTCCTTTTCCCTGTGGTTGTTTGCTGATTTATAAGGTCACGTGTTATTTTGTGATTTTAGTGCATATATATATATATATATATATATATATATATATATAGTCCCTCTATATAAAGGAGAGATAGATCTCAAGCAAAGAACTATAGACCAGTGTCATTGACGTCCCACTTTACCAAAGTATTTACAAAAATAGTTAGAGAGAAAATCTATGATTTCTTGGAGACACTGGAAAGATTCAACGAAAATGAACACGGATTCCGATCAGGAAGATCATGCCTATCACAACTTATAGAGCACTATAACCAGAGCCGGATTTAGACGTGTGGAGGCCCTGGGCAGCCTCCATGTGGAGGCCCCCCTACCTTAGGGGAAGACATAATTGAAGTCATCCATAAGACTCATAATATAATTAACATACATAGACTTTCAAAACATCGTGCACTCTTGTGTCTGTCCATTCCACTCATTTCTGCAAAAAATGAAAGCCTCGGGTTACTCGGGTATTCCATTATAGTGAGAGTAGGCCTAAAAGAGTAATAAAAACAAAATAATAATCAGTACACAACAAATAGTAATTGGTAAAAGTTTACGTACTACAGTGGTATTGGATGCGCGTGTTTTTTTGTTGATCATCTATCGGGTTTTTCTAGTTTCGGGTTTTTTCTATTTTGATAATGGCTTGTCAATATGTGGAGGCCCCCAAGATGTGGAGGCCCATGGGCAGCTGCCCACTTTGCCCACTCCTAAATCCGGCCCTGACTATAACAATATCCTAGATGCACTGGAAGGCAATGACAACTACGATGTCATATACACAGATTTTGCTAAAGTTTTCAACAAATGTGATCATGGTATAATAGCACATAAAATGAAATATATGGGAATAACAGGCAAAGTGGGAAAATAGATCTACAACTTCCTCAGGTCGTCAGGTCTACAGGTCGTCAAAATTCAAGGTATATCATCATCAGAATCGGAAGTACGCAGCTCAGTACCACAAGATCCAGTACTGGCTCCACTCCTGTTCATTATCATCAGGGGCGTATACAGCATTTCTTAAAGGGGGGAGGGGGCCACACACACACACACAATATTTATATATATATATTGTGTGTGTGTGGCCACCCCCCTTTAAGAAATGTTGTGTACGTCCCTGATGATAATGAACAGGAGTGGAGCCAAGAAATTCAAACTCATTATCATGTGTAGCAGAGCAAAGTTTGAGCAAATATTATTGTGAAAATACTATAGGGGCTATGGGTTGATTGCCTGATACCCTCATCCGTTGGAAATTTCCAGCAGATTACAGTTTATTTGCCTTTGGTATTTGCGCTGCCTAATGGTAAACAAAGAAATTACCTCACCTTATTATTTCGTTGGGCCTCGCTTCTGTTTCGATGTAGGGCGCGACGATCTTTTTCGATGTAGGGCCGTAGTACGATGGAGTTAACAACGAGTTGAGTTGATGTAATTAATATAGGGAGTCACTATATTTAAATACCTGAAGGAATAGGCCTATCCTTTTTATAGTTATTAGGTTTTATATTAAGAGGATTTCACTCAGAAGTTATAGGAAGATAAAGTACATCTTCCTTGCTTAAAGCATCGCTGTAACATAAGCAGCTCAGATTGCCTCCAGTATAAATTTTTAGGAATCTGCTGATTCTTCAAAGTTCATTGACTCTTCTCTCGATGTAATTTTCATGAGTCGGCAATAGAGAATTTTGAATACGAAATAATAAATTTGGTTTGCTTGTTGTCATGCAGGCCCAATGCCTACATGTGGGGTTCTATGTATGTATGACAATTATTTTCATTCCCAATAGGCTATGTCGCCAATCTCGAGGCAATTTTGTAGATATTTAATTCAATTAATTAATAATTGATATTTAATTAACTAAAGGTACCACGTACGATACCATATTGTAAGCAGATATAGTTTTCCCATAATTATAAACTCTATTAACAAGAGTGCGAACAATCTGTTTCTTACTGATTATTTGTTTAAAAATGTTTTTCACGGAATCTTGTAAAAGGTGTTATTGGTAAGTTTCTTAATAATGGATATTCCCCTAAAATTGTTCCAACGTGTGATGTTCCTAAGAATTGTAAATATCTTGTTTTACCTGCTGTCTACCATTTTAACTCTTTGGTGAAGAAACAATTGTTAAATATTGTGAGGAAATTTTATTTTCACACTGATTTTAAGATTGCCTTTGTAAATAGTAATACCCTTGATTGTTTTTTCCGATGTAAGGACGAAATCCCCCCTTCAATGAGCTGTTCTGGCGTTTATTTGTTTAACTGCCCTAGGTGTTCCCAGAGGAACTACGTTGGCAGTACAGTTTGTTTTTTGCGGGCGAGATTTTGCTCCTATATGGGTATTAGTCATAGGACGGGGAAGGTTTTCTTGAGAAAAGAACAGTCTGCTATCAGAAGTCATTCCATCATTTGTAAAACTGACGTTTTTATTGAAAATTTAAAAATTCTTAACTCATTAAAATGTTCGTCCTCGCTTCGTATTTATGATTAAACAGATAAGCAAAGATATTTGAAGATGAAGCCATATTTTTATTTTAAACCACATATTGACAGATCTGATGTTATCATGATCTGCCGAGTTAACTAAAAGTGGAAATCGAAATATGCATTTTATTATGAATTACAATTAAACATGCAGATGAGCAAAAATTAAATGCCTAAAATTTAAAATTACTTAAGTAAGGCATGACTTCATCTTTTACAACAAACAGAGAATGTATAAAGAAAATGAACATTGCAGAATTTAACAAGATTACATTATGAAGCTAAATCTAAAAAAATGATTAAGTAAATTAAAAAGAAAATTCATCAATTATTCAGCAAAAAATAAAATAGAATTTTTTTTATTTTTTTATCCAAATTGTGTCAGCGTTATGCGAATTTGGACTCTCTATATAAAAATGAATATAAGAACATAAATATATACAAATATAAGTATTATATGAATATAAAGATTATATGAATATAACAAGCATACGAATATAAGAATTATATGAATATAAAAATATATGAATATAGGAATTATTATCATTGTTCATTTTTACATATGTACAGGGCCGGGGAGAGCTGTCAAGGGCCCCGTGGAAGGATTGGTATATAGGCCCCCCTGTTTACTCAGTATTTTATTATGAATGTTTTTTGTGTACATAACAGGCAAACTGATTATATGTCCAAGTCACTATTCAAAACATACAGCATGATAATCTCTATAAAATGTATGTTCATTAATTATATTTCGTCTCTGTTATTTAATCAATTGCTTACTTTGCTTTATTAATATTTTTAGAGTTTATCCTCCCTCTTTCTGAGCCCCAGGGTTTTTAATACCACACAATACCACACATGCTGATTTTCACGGTAATTAAGTTCATTATCGTCCCTCAAAACTTGTTTAATAACGTCCTACTCGGACTTAGAGCATTCACGACACAGCCATTCTAAAGCAACTGTTGAATTCAAATTTCAGGGCCGGATATGTGCGGGGATGTCACGTGACAATGGTGCAGACGCTGATTAGCTAATGATAATAACACGACTACATACGCATGGGACGAGATGGTTTGACGAGTGAATAATGGCGCCAAAATTTAATAATTTCGAAAGTAAATATCTCGATAAATAGGAATTTCCGCCAAAATTAGTATAGAATAAAATATTCTTTTTTTTTTTCGCTCTATCTCGCTGTATAAATATCAATATCGAGTTTGGTGGATGTGTTCTACCGAATCCTAACCCACGATAATTTTGGCATGCCCGGTACGATACTTTGGGTTGGAGGACAGCACAACCCTGATATTGACTCTCCTGGGACTTTTCGGTGAACTTTGTGGTAATCGGACTGTGATAATTGATGCAGTAATTGCTGTGGCAATTTGACTGGTATAACATCACTCCAGTGTTACCTGTACTTGTTTGTTAAAGATCTTGGCAAGGCTTAGGCCTTGTCTAGGGTTTGTTTTTTGGTGACGACTGTGGCCTAGTGTATTTCATTGGGCTAGGCCTGGCCTTAATGTGCTCTATACCCTACGGCAGGGGTTCCCAAATTGTGTTCCGCGGAACATTTCTCACGGTATACAAGTGTTCCGCGGAACACCAATTTGGGAATCCCTGCCCTACGGTATAGGTTATATTTACTTCACTAAATTTTCCATCCAATCATGAGTAAAGGGGCAACTTCTAAAAGTACAAAAAGGTTACGGGTGGATGATTCTAAGATCCTTGAGTCGGGTCACAGTGATGACTCGATAGATTTGAGTAAGATCATTAAGCAAACCGACCATGCTATCACTTCTTTTTGCAAGAAAAGTTCCAACGAAGTTGCTCAAAGATTAGATACTCGGGAACCATCTAGCCTTACTCAACCCTTGAATTGTCCTACATTTGCTAGACCTACTACCAATAGTCCTGGACCTAATATTCCTATTGAGCATGTGTCTTACATTTATTTGAATAGCAAAGATTTGTCAGTTCCCTTAACCAAACTTAGTCCTTATCGTGTCAAGAAGGCTATAGAGCTTATTTGAGGTGGACCAGTGAAATCTGTGCCTATAATATTATAGGTCTGGCTCATTACTCGTTAATACCATCAACTCGAGACAGTCTCAGGCACTCTTGGTTACCAAATCAAATATGAATGGTCTTTATGAAGTTGAGGCTAAGATTGCTTATAATTTGAGTAAAATTCAGGGTATTATTTTTGCCACAGAACTCCTTAATTTATCAGCTAAGGAAATTTTGACTGAATTAAAGTCTTCTACCAATGCTGTCCTTGGTGCCGTGCTCTTCAAAAATCTCTAATGCTTTTTCATTGTTATTAAACACCTCGGCAATTAGCATATAGGACATTTGCTCACAACCTTCACAAGCCATGATTTTTATAAATGAGATGCTCCTTTGCGCAACTATATTAATGGATACACGCATGCACATTAAAAAACAACCACACACATGTGCAGATGCTTTCTTGCGCAACTGTATTAATGGATGCACGCATGCACATAAAGAAATAGAGCCCACGTACACATAAACAAGAACCGCAGTGCACCAACTAGTGCAACATTTGTGCAATTGTGCAATTTGTTATTCAGTGCACTGATAAAAATGGACCTCACCATTGTATTTAGCATCCTCAAAAACTTATAAAACCAGAGTCCATATATATGGGTATTAGTTGCCATTCAGAATAGAAATTAACCCTGTCCTTGGTATAAAATGATTAAATAAAGGTCGAGAGAAAATTCCTACTTCTCTTTTAGTATGTATTTTTCGTGAGACTACTCTTCCTAGTAAACTATTTTGTGGATATTTAGCATATGATGTCAAGTGATATTACCCTAATCCTTTACTTTGTTTTAAGTGTTGGAGGTATGGACCATTTTTACCAAAATCGATCAATATTTAGGGGTCGCGCATCGACCTTGAAAATTTCAATTTTGGAAATTTGGCCAAATTGACAATTTTTTACTGAATAAAGATAAATCATTAAATGACCATATTTTCTGAATCCTCTCAGTGAAAGAAATCCTCTCAGATACTTACCAAGTTGATAGGACAAGTGGTTTAGAAGTTATACTCACCTTGAGATAGCATTAAAATTTAAAATACCGTATTTGTCCCCGTACCTCCATATGCTGTCTGCCATTGTCTGCTTTTTAGGATAAGATAAAACGAATAAGGAAAGATCAAATGTATTTTGTATTAAAACGGTTTACCGATATCACTAAAGGCACTTACTCCGGTGCCCCTAACTAGGTTCAAAAACTGTATGAATCGTGGTTAGAACACACGTCATCTTAAGGCGTGCGCCATGTACTCTCTGCTAACTCCCTTTCCCTCTGCGCTACGTCATCTTGGCAAGTGACGACTTCTTGAAGTCATCGAGTTCTTTCCGGCTCTTTTCCACGAGCTGAAGAAGACCCTGCAGCTGTGACTCGTCTTTTGTGACAGTGTTCGCGTAATCTTCTATCAGTTTTATCCCTCTCTCTGCCACGTCGTTGGTAACTTTCAGATGCGAGATGACATTCTTCAGATCACAGTAGTTCTTATCTTGATCCCACTTATTCACCGGCAGAGTGAGCCACGTAGACGCGCACACCTGCAGGCCTGTGAACACGAACCACGATGACTCATCGATCAGGTCCGGAAGGCGCGTCGTGTCATCAACCGAGACGTTGTCATACGTGAAGTCCTCGGGCACAGCGAGGCGGCACAGCTTCTTTGCCATCTCGTGCTTCACAGTGTCTTCCACTTTGTCACTGCAGAGGGCGAAAACGACGGTCTGAGGCCTCAGATACCACAAGTGCCGCCTGATCACTGCCAGTGAAGCCTCTGCAATCTCGCGATCCACAGCTCTGTACTGCAGAAGACGCTGGTACAACATAAGGTCATTCAGCGGGGCATCAGCTGCGACAGGAGCCGCCAGCCAGGCAGGTGCGTAGAGGAGTGCAGTAAATAGTACCACTCTCTGAAGTTTCTGTACCAGCTCGTCGTCGAACTCCAGCTGACCGCTGAACATCAGGAGCTTCGTGTAGTAAATGATCTGAAACGAATACGCAGTGATGTATAAATACCGATACCACTCCATATAAGTTTGTTTAATGGTAAATTATTTATCTTATTTTTTTCTGGTAGGGACTTCAAATGGCTGTTTGCAGAAGGCAATACAATATTTAACTTCTAATTCAAAATACCAACCTTGGCCATCCACCTCGCATGATGGTAGGCTCTTGGGCGCATGAAGTGTGTTCCACGACGTGGCTGGGCCCCGAGTACCAAGAGTGTAATCTCCGCCACTTCTCGGTAGTCTTCTCTGACAAGACCAGAAGCGGTGCCGAGGAATTTGACTGCCTCATCTCGGAGCTCCATCAGCCACGTCACCTCCGCCAAATGCTCGATCTCCAGCTCGCGATAAGTCGAGAGGTCGAGCTTGTCCCACCTGAAAGGGGAGTTATGAAAATATTGCATGAAAACGACTGAAGTTTCCCTTTTCGACTGCTATTAACATCATTAGTAGAAGGACGCTGATATCTCAATTGCTCTGAAGGCAAAAATCATTGGAGAAAACAAATGCGCCTTAGACTCGAAATTCACCTTCTCCTCAGATACTGGAACAAAGGTTCAGTTGGTGCTGTGGTTCTTCCAAACGCGGGGATGACCACTGCCCCCACGATAAGCTCCATAACGTGATGGCGACAGCCCAGCTGGAAGAGCGGTTTACCAAGCATGTTCTCCAGCCGGACCACCGCACCCTGCACCCTCCCCGTATTGGAGGAAGTTGTGTCGAAGCACAGTCCAATCACGTTGTTCTCGCATCCCCAGTCTTTGAGAGCACGAAAGGTCGCCTGGGCCTGGGACACACCGGTGCCGTCAGCAACAGTCGGAACGGCCAGCATCTTTCCTTCTGTGCATTGGGGAGCTCCGAAGATGAGAATCGCCTGGCGGTGCTCCAATGATCCAAGAGAGTCCTGAAACGTATGTCATACATGCCAATCCATTATCGTCCACTGGAATATGTCAATCCACTGTCGTCACTGGAACATGTTAATTCACTGTCGTCCACGGTGAGGGCAAAATTGACCTTGATTACTTTACCGTCCCAGTGGACGACAGCATGCCTCGGAGATACGAAGGATTTCTGCACAGCTGTCGACACTTCACAACGATGTGCCACTCTTCCACGGCGAGACGTGTTCTTCGAGATACTGAATTTGTCCAGGTCTGCGGGCGGATCTGCCGAACGTAGGACTGCCGCCACGACACTTGCCACCTATGTGCGAAATTGAAAGGAAATTGACAAGGATGCGTATGGTTTTTATGTGACAAAATAATCACTAAATTTTCCGTCGTTACGTCTATTATATCTTTGTCAAGGAAAGATCATTACTGATATATACACACCTGATTATTGGACATCCGGAAGCGATCAGCCACTTCAATAACAGCCGGTGCATTGAGGATGCGGTGAGGAAGACTGATTGATACAGTTGATTCTCTCGGCTGTCGGTATGGTGGTTCTAGCTGTGATTCGGAGTTGCTCGATGATCTGCTTTCTATAGATTCATCGTCGCTCTCAGCTTCGGTTCCTAATTTCGTTTTAGAGGTGCCTGGCTCATCACGAGATTGTTGTCTTGAGAGTTGCCATTTTCTCTTGACAACGAACACTTTATCATTCCCACTCATTGTTGCCTGGCCCAGGCCCCGTTGATCCTCATAAAATTTAATATCTTCTTGTTTGTTGTTGTCTGAGAGCAGTCGACTTTTCTGTATCTCTTCAATAGCATCGGGAGCTCCGATGTCCCAGAGCTTGTTCAGATTTTCTGAAAACTTCTCCCTGCTTTTTCCCGCGTCACTGTCTCTCATCTTGCTCTTCTGCAGCGAGCGCCACTCTTCCCACAGTAACTCCAGTTTTGTTTCGCAGTTACGCCTCGTGATCGTCTTTATACGTGCCATGTTCCAAAATGCCAGAACATTGGCCACCGTGTCTTTTACGGGGGGACAAATACGGTATTTTAAATTTTAATGTTATTTCTAGGTGAGTGTAACTTCTAAACCATTTGTCCGATCAACTTGGTAAGTATCTGAGAGGATTCAGAAAATATGGTCATTTGATGATTTATCTTTATTCAGTAAAAAATTGTCAATTTGGCCAAATTTCCAAAATTGAAATTTTCAAGGTCGATGCGCGACCCCTAAATATTGATCGATTTTGGTAAAAATGGTGTCAGTGTACTTCCACTGAACCAAATCATGGGAAAAACTTTGACCAGCTATAATCTTTTAAAAAAGTGAAAAGTGATCCACCCTAAATTGGACATTGGACAAGAACCTGCACAAATAGTAACAAATGTCTTAAATGTGGACAAGATCATGATAAAGAGACCTGTGTATTATCTGATAGAGATGTTTCTTGTATTAAATCTCCTCAGATCTCTTCTGTGTCTTATGCTGAAGTAGGTACCCAGAATTTGTCTATATCTCTTACACATGTGTCGGTTGGAACTCAGTGTGAATTATATCCATCCAGTAATACATCTTCCAAGGCTACAACAAATAATAATACTTCTAGCACTACCATTTCTCCTATTAAGAGTTTACTCACTTCATCCAATGACATCCCAAACTTTTCTGATAAATTTTTACAAGTGTACATTACAGGCTTTGTAAATCAAAACTATGTTTTTCTGATGGTTTTTGATGTGGTTTGAACGAAGGTTAATTTCGTTCAAACAACATCAAAAACAATTTGAAAAAATAGTTTTAATATATAACCTAACCTAACCTAAAATTCCAAAATTCCTCAAAAGCCTGTAATGTACTCTTGTAAAAAAATACCGCTTCTCTATTTGGGATATAATTAATTGTGATAACTTGGAGTTAGACACCCCGTTAGGTTATTAGGTTCCTAGACAACAACAAAGGCACTTACCGGTGCGTTGAATTAGATATTCCTTTTGGGGCTTACCATAGATTCCTGCGTCCAACAAACAGCCTACCTAACTCTAAGAACATAAGAACATAAGAAATTTTTGTAGTGGGCACACTAGGGGCCACTTCGGCCCATCGAGGTGGCTCCACTATGTAAAAACTGCCTGTACATTGGCAATAACCAATTTTTACAAAACTGGTTATTGCCAATGTACAGGCAGTTTTTATATAGTGGAGCCACCTCGATGGGCCGAAGTGGCCCCTAGTGTACCCACTATAAAAATTTCTTATGTTCTTATGTTCTTAGAGTTAGGTAGGCTGTTTGTGGGACGCAGGAATCTATGGTAAGCCCCAAAAGGAATATCTAATTCAACGCACCGGTAAGTGCCTTTGTTGTTGTCTAGGAACCTAATAACCTAACGGGGTGTCTAACTCCAAGTTATCACACTCTCTCTTACTTTACTAATTTCGAAGCTATAGACATTACCCCTAACTATATTTAAGTACTGACAACTTTCTACCCCATTTGTCACCTTAGAAACACCACCAAATAAACACTTAGCACCAACGATTAGGTCAGATAGGAAAAAACATCTCTAGGCTAGCCCAAAACAATACGAACAGCCGCGTTGGTCCGTTTATGCCTTCGTGTTGCCATTCAGCTTAGATTTAGTGATATTTCCCTTTTAGTGACTTTTGACTATATACATATATATATACACCCACGTCACCTCACTCCTCCCCTACAAGTTTAGTCTGTCAGGGGGATGAGGGACCCTAGACGACCTGCGGAGCGGGGTTGATGTAGTAGGATTAGGTGCAACCTGCATAGGTGGGCGAATTGAACCATTTTCCGGAGGATCGGTTCTCTCTTCCGGAAGACTCTGGTCATTCTGCAATTCACGTTCCCATATCTGGTCCTGATGGCGTTTAATAGA
This sequence comes from Bathynomus jamesi, assembly GCA_023014485.1. Taxonomy (NCBI): domain Eukaryota; kingdom Metazoa; phylum Arthropoda; class Malacostraca; order Isopoda; family Cirolanidae; genus Bathynomus; species Bathynomus jamesi. Next base: position 695,523 of record JAJOZX010000627.1, read on the forward strand.
ACGACCATCTTCTAGTTGGCACTTGAAGGAAACAGGGCCCGTTCTCTCCTGCACAATTGCAGGAACCCATTTTGGTCCAGCCCCATAGTTGCGAATCATAACTGGATCATTAGGTTGCGCTTTTATAACTCTCCCTTTTTTGGTGTCGTAGTACAACTTCTGTTTTTCCTGCTGGCGTAAAACTCGTTGTTGTAACGTTTCGTTTGGACGTAACAAATCGAAAACTAAACGAATTCCCCGGCCAATCATAAGTTTAGAGGGAGACACCCCCGTCGTGGTGTGAGGTGTTATTCAATATTTAAACAAAAATTTATCTAATACCACTTGCATTTCCTCCCCACGAGAATGACGCAAGGCCGACTTGGAAGTATGGACCATGTTTTCCGCGAGACCGTTAGTAGACGGGTGGAAAACACTAGACCGGACACGTCTAATGCCATTTAGGTGGACAAAAGTATGAAATTCCTCACTGGTAAAACAAGTACCATTGTCGGAAACCAGGACTACGGGTAAACCCCATCGAGCGAAACACGAACGGAGTAAGCGAATAGTAACACCCGAAGTCGTGGAAGTGGTTGGAAAAATTTCCACCCACTTAGAGTAGGCGTCTACAATGACTAGGAAATAGATATTATTTATAGGACCTGCATAGTACACTTGGATCCAGGGCCGGATTAAGACCTTTAGAGGCCCTAAGCACTTAAAAGATTTTGGTGCCCCATATATATGTAATTCAAAATATAAACAAAAATAAACCATAAAATAAAATTTTATTTTTTGAAATGAAACAAAACTTACAGTAAGATGGAAAATAATGTTTATTTTTGTATACTTCCACTTCATTTATATTTGAAAAGTTTTCTCCTACTTTTTTTAATTGCAAAGTCTTTGATCAGATCATCAAAACTAATCTTACGTAACACATCTGCTTCTATACTTAGTAGAGATAAGGCATCCAGCCTGCCTTGTTGCATAGTTGTTCTGTTGGTATTTTTAATATACTTCAACTGAGAAAATGAACGCTCAGCTGAGCAATTTGTGACCATTAATGTTAAAAATATACGAAAGGCAATTTCTACATTTGGGAAGGCACACTCAATATTGTCTTCTACAATTATTTTATAAAGTTCAGCATGACTGAATCTTGTTTTTACATTTACTATAGCACACGAAAATATTTAATCTATATGTATTTTTAATATGGCGCTCAAAGATTTGATATAAACAAAATAATAACGCAAAGCGTAAAGTGTGTGATTACAACGAAATATATTTATTCTCTCAAAAGGGTTGTTGTTCACTACAAATTCAAACAATGAAAAAAAATAAATACTATATATGAATATATATAATTCAGTTTTCAACAGCTTATAGGCTATAAGCCGCGATTATAATAGTATAATAAATCCATGGTAAATCCGACAATGGAAAATTTCTGTGGTGCCCCCCTTCCCTTGATGCCCTAAGCACGGGCTTATTTTGCTTAATGGTTAATCCGGCCCTGCTTGGATCCTATGCCAAGGTATAGTAGGCCATTCCCAAAGATAGAGTGACCTTTTCCTTGGGAGATCTCTGTTCTCTAGGCAGTTTTGACAGGAACGAACCAATGATTCGAGTTCTCCATTTAAACCTGGCCACCAGAAATAAGCTCTCGCTACTTCTTTCATTTTTGTTGCCCCCATGTGTTCAGCGTGAAGTTCCTTCACTAAATTCGACCTGCCTTCATTCGGAATTATCACTCTGTGGCCCCATAAGAGACAGCCGTTTTGGATCGAGAGTCCCGACTGACGTTGATAAAAAGGCTGTAATTCACTCTCGGCCTTAGTAGGCCAACCAACTGAGCAGTAATGGATGACCCTAGACAGAATAGGGTCTGATTTTGTCCACTGCTCTATTTGTACCGCAGATACTGGAGTGGATTCCAAAAACTCCACCAAGTGAACCCATTCTGTAGGTGTAGGCAGTGGTGTAGTGCTGTGAGAACGCATGGGAACGGCGTTCCCTTACTTTTTTTGGTAGACGGAACGGCGTTCCCTCACTATTTCAAATAAATCCGAACTTACAAATCTCTAACGTCATGAAATTTTAATTCCCACCCCTAGAAGAAATATGAGAAAGAATCATTAACTGCTTCATTTCTTTTAGCTTCGACTGAGGCAATGCTAGCCTATAAAGATCTGGTGAAACAGTCACCACGGCGTACCAGTTGTTAACTTTTTTTAGTTAATCATTCCAGTTGTTAGCTATTTTTATTGATCTTACTGGATGTCGTATATCTAATGCCACTGGAAATACTGCATCTTCAACCTTGGAATATATCCTAATATCCAGTGCATATGACCTCAAAATATCCCTGAAATTGGTCAGATTTCAAAAGATTTCCCGGGGGGCTTACAGTGCCCCCGGACCCCCAGCTGTGTGGGCTCGCCGCGCTCGCCATTGTCCCCCCCGCATCTGAGTAACACTTTCAAAATGCGTTCCCTCACTTCTTTATTTAGCACTACACCACTGGGTATAGGTACACATTCATTTGGATTTTCTAGAGGCAACCTACTAAGCGCATCAGCCGTACCTAGAAGTTTGCCTGACCGATGTACTAAGTCAAATTTATAGGCTTGTAGAATCAGTGCCGATCGTTGAATCCTACCTGAGGCCATAACTGGAATATTTTTATTAGGTGAAAATAAACCTAAAAGAGGCTTATGATCAGTAATTAGTTTAAATTCATGACCCCATAGATAGAAATGAAATTTTTTTACCGCAAATACTAAGGCTAAGGCTTTACGTTCCAGTTGTGCATATCGTCTTTCAGTCTCAGTTAGTGTTCTAGAAGCAAAACAGATAGGCCTATCTACACCATCAATGTGATGAGATAACACTGCTCCAATTCGATAAGAACTGCTATCTGCTGAAACCACGAGAGGAAGTTTAGGATCATAATGCACTAGGAGAGTGGACTTTAGTAGTACGTCCTTGGAAGCCTCAAATGCTTCCTTTTGGGTTTTCTCCCATCTCCACTGTTCCCCAGCTCGTAATAGCTTATTTAGGGGTTCAAGGAAAGTCGATGCATTAGTCAAAAATTTCCTATAAAAGTTTAGGAGACCTAAATAAGCTTGTAACTGTGTGATGTTTTGTGGAGGTGGTGCATTTTTTATTGCTTCTAGTTTATCCACTGTTGGATGAATGCCTGAGGCATCTATGCGGAACCCTAAATATGAAACCTCGTTAGTGACCCACGAACACTTTTCTCTCTTTAGCTTAATTCCGGTATCCCAGAGTCGTTTTAGAACTGTGGTTAATCTAATTAGGTGTTCTTTTTTAGACGAACCTGAAATGAGGACATCATCTAGAAAACAAAGTACCCCCCGGGATGTGACCTAGAACTTGGTCCATTGTCCTCTGAAAAATACCCGGAGCCGATGCTATTCCATAGCATAGCCTATTGTACTTATATAGGCCTCGGTGCGTATATATGGTAGTTAGTTCTTTAGAATTTTCATCTAAACTTAGTTGAGCATAGGCTTGGGACATATCTAGTTTTGTGAAATATTTACCCCCAGCAAGACAGCTAAATAATTCGTCAGGCTTGGGTATAGGTAACAATCTAGAAGGACTGCTCTATTTGCTGTTAAACGGTAATCCCCACATAATCGCACGGACTTGTCCGGTTTTACTACAGGAACTACTGGGGCAGCCCACTTAGCGTGTGACTGGTTCGATAATTTTATCTTTGAGCAGCCTGTCAATTTCTAAATCTACCTTCTCCCGCAGTACACGCGCAATTGAACGAGCCTTACAAAATTTCGGAGTTACATTAGGATCTACTTCTATACAGACCTGATGGCCTTTTAGTTTGTCTACTTCAGGCCCAAAAACAGAAGAAAACTCCCTTAACAATGAGTCTATGTCCGACGGATATGAGAGTGTGTACTAGGGTGTGTCAATTTTGTCAACTTTTTTCAAATCAATTTTGGTAGTGAAAATATAGTGTCTTTTCATGTCAAAACTTGAAATTGGCCAACCAAAATTAAATGAAATAACCCTTACCTACATCAATTTTACCTTAAAGTTTCAGAAATTGACTCTTTTACTAAATAATAGGACATATAAAATACTTAAATGTTTTTCTTTCTTTTCAGATATTCCTAAGATGCCAAAATTGAAGACAAGAGGTCAGTCGTCATGCCACTTGAGCTTGTTAGTCGGTACAGGCAAGGAGCTTCCCGTATCAGAACTACCAACAGTGCGAGACATGCTGAGACTAGGGTTACTCCTTCGTGAACAAAATACAAAGGATAGAAGGAACTACACAGAGAAAGAGCTCATAAGGGACATGATTCCCTCTTCTGCATCAGTGGAAAAAAGCTAATGTGTTATTCAAACCACCTGTACTCAATCAGTATAGAACTATTGAGCTAAAATTAACAAAGCTGTAGCACAAAGCAGTTGAGACATCACTTGGTAAAGGAAAACTAGCAAAGAAAAATAAATTTCTGCACACACTTGATACTCTTCTTGACATTTTTAACTGCCAGTGTCCCATAGAGTTGTGTTCTGAAGCCAATTGTTCCCCCTCATGCAGAAGAGAACCTCACCCTCACATTGATTGTCGCTGTCCTCGTGAGAAGAAGATCCCTGTTTTGGAGCTGTCTTTCATAAAGGCGCAGAGAACAAAGGCAGGAGGCCAAGGAAGTATGCAGATTGGTTCGGCAGATTATTCAGAAACCAAAAAACAGATTGTTATTGCTAAGAAAAAAGAGAAAATCCGAGAGAGGGAAGAAAGGAAGAAAAAGAAGAGTGAAGAAGCCACCCAAAGAGATGAAGAGCTCTATCAAGAGGTTTCTCACTTCTTTGAAAGCTCTTCAGATGAACAGAAAGAAGCAACATCAGATGGTAGCTCCAAAATGCCATCTGAACCTTCGCCGAAGAGAATGAAATACAACACTAAAGACATCTCAAACATTGCCCTTGCCAGTATTCACCACCATACGGGGCTACGAGAGACTGCAGAGATTGCCACTGCCGCTTGGATAGATGCAGGCCTCATCAGCCGAGAGGATACATCCTCAGTGATAGATCATAATAAGATAAGAAGAGCACAAGAAAAAAGAAAAAATAATGAAGGAAATATCTGATTAGCATGAAAAAGATTTGAAGGAGGAAGGTCTCTCTTGCCTTTTGTTTGATGGAAGAAGAGATGACACAAAAGTTCTCCTAGAGGTAGAGGGAATGGACAGAAAGTTTCCCGGTCTCATCAAAGAACACTACTCTGTGTGTTCCGAACCTGGTGGCCGCTATTTGTTTCACTTTGTTCCTGAAGCAGAAGTAGAAGGCAAGAAACATGCAGAGGCAATTGCTGATCAAATAATATGTTGGCTTCAAGAAAGAAGACTTGACAGTTCACTGCAGGCCGTTGGTGGAGACTCAACTACGGTGAACACTGGATGGCAGGGCGGTGTTATGACGCATTTAGAGAAAAAACTTGGAAGAAGGCTTGTTTGGATTGTATGTGATTTGCACACAGGGGAACTACCTCTTCGTCGTCTCATCCAGGAACTTGATGGTCCTACAAAGAGCAACAACAAGTGGTCAGGCCCCCTTGGCAACATGCTAGATGAAGCAACGGAATTAGAAATAAATACAAAATTTCCAAAGGTCGAAGTAGGCCCTCCCCTTCCAGTGTTGTCTGAAGAAGTTATCAAAGACAGCACGGATCAACCCCTTAATTGATTAAAATGACTGAGCAGACAAAGTGTAAGAAACGGAAATATGAAGAAGAAAATAAAGTTTTTAAACAGGAGTGGGAGGAGAGCTTTGCCTTTACTGTTAAGGGCGGGAAACCTGTGTGTCTTATCTGCCACGTGCCACTCAATCATTTTAAAGCCAGTAACTTAAAGCGTCATCATGAAACTAACCACAAAAATTTTATTACGGAATTTCCTCCCAAATCAGAATTGCGGAAGACTAAGTTAACAATGTTGAAATCTAGCCTAGTTGCCCAACAAGCTGTACTTTCATCATTGTGTAAGACAGCTGACTTAACTACTGAAACTAGTTTTGTTATGGCATGGAATATTGCTCGTGCTCAACTTCCCTACAGTAGTGGAGAATTTGTGAAGAAGAATATTGCCGATGTTACTGCAATTCTCGCTCCAGATAACAAAGCTTCGAGAACAAATAGCAAGTATTTCTATTTCCTGCCACACTACAGAGAGACGTATTTCCCAGATCAGTGCTGAAATTACATGCTCGTTGCAGAATGATTTGAAGAATTCTGTTGCATTCAGTTTGGCCCTCGATGAATCCACAGATATTAAAGATAACCCTCAACTGGCGATATTTGTTCGTTATGTTACTGGCGATGGAAATGTGAAAGAAGAACTCTTGGACTTAATGACCCTAAGAGAAACCACCAGAGGGGTTGACATAAAGAACGCACTTGACGAGGCATTATCAAATGCTCAAGTACCATTAAATAAACTTGTCAGTGTTGCAACAGATGGAGCACCAGCTATGGTAGTACAAAATGTAGGCCTAGTTGGGCTCTTGACACGCGATCCCAAGTATCCTTTGTGTCTCTTTATTCACTGTATCATTCACCGTGGTCATTTGGTAAGCAAGTACTTTAGGTATGACAGTGTTATGAAATGTGTTGTAGAAACTTTGAATTTCATTCGTTCAAATGCAAAAACGCACCGAGCGTTTAGAAATTTTATCGAGGAGCTGGATCTTCAAGATAAGCCAGATGACCTTTCATTCTACTGTATTGTAAGGTGGTTATCGACTAGTAATCTCCTGAATAGGTTTGTTGCACTGTTGGAGCCTATCATTGATTTCTTGAAAGAAAAGGGAAAGTCATACCCACAACTAGAAGATCACGAATGGGTGCAGGATCTGATGTTTTCTAATGATGTAATACAACACCTTCAAAATCTAAATTTGGCACTTCAGGGAAAGGATAAGGTCATTTCTGACCTTACACAGACAGTTTTCAGTTTCCAGAATAAAATAAAGCTCTTCCAAAAAGATTTAAGAACAAAAAAATTTGACCACTTTCCCCACCTGAAAAACTGAGCAAACACTTTTCCTGATATTGAAATAAAAGATAGTAAATTGGAGGAATACAAAGGTAAATTAGAAGGACTAATTGATGATTTTCAATTCAGGTTTGATGAACTAAAGAAGCTAAAACCATGCTTCGAATTTCTTGTAAATCCTTTCCTGATTGATGTCGTCAACGATGGCTGTCCTGTTACCACACCTTTTGTTACGGAAGCTGCTTCAATACAAACAGAACTTTTGGAGCTACAGGAGGACGTGGGTTTAAAGTTGATACATAAAAGCTTATCTGCAGTTGAGTTTTGGAAGCAAGTACCAGAGACAAAGTATTCTCACCTCAGGAAAACCAGTTTCCGACTTATCTCAGTTTTTGGGACAACTTATTGCTGCGAAGCACTCTTCTCGGTAATAAAGTTTGTAAAGTCAAATATCGTGCTGCCCTCACTAACGAACACCTGACTGAGCTTCTTCATACCGCCTTAACATCACATCAGCCAGACTTTAAAGCATTAACAGCCAAAATGAAGACCCAAACTAAGCCTTCTACAAGCAGTAATTAAACAATTTAATAATGGGAGTATAACTATGTGTATATGTGTTAATTTATTTATTTGTTGGGTTCAAAATCCCAGCTTAGCCGTGAACGGCCAAATTCTAAAGGGCCAGTGCTACCTACAGCCCAAGTTAAGCTAAAATTAAAACTTACGGATTTGAGATCCTATTAGGTCCTACCTCAGGGTTGCTGACTCGATGCGGGCCTACCTTAGACCTTTGTTACATGAATTTAATATAAACAAAAGGGGTACTATTTATGGTCTTCTTTCTCAACCTTGCAACAACAACGCAACCTGGACTATTGCACGATGCAACAATTTTGTATCTAAACAACCAAACTGAATTGCAAGAGAGCTCTCTAACAGACCACACCCTGTACGTACGACATCCCACAAACGAGTAGAAAGAACGCGCAGCGCCCCAAAATGATGCCAACAGTGTGACCAAACAATGATGCCACAAGAGCTCAAAAATGCTAGCTCTAAATTAAGTTGATTTTTCACTAACCTTACAATTATGAGATGGATATATATACACCTTAACTTAATATATACAAGCAATGCTGCATCAATCAGCTTAGTCATCATATCGCCTTGGAACAACAATGGTTCTTCCTCTTCTAGATTTTCTAACACTCCCCACCGAAGAGGCATTGTTGTCATTACCTTCTGCAAGGTTAGCCAAGCCTTCTCCATGAGGCTGTAACTCAAATGTTTCATCTTGACTATCTGTGTTTTTGCTGATTTCTAAAGCATAGAGTTTTTGTATAGGTCTCTTTAACTTTCCTCCTGAAGTCTTTACCAGTGCAGACCTAACTAAATTGTCTTTGCCAACAAACAACTCTTCAATTATGTCAAGCTTCCAGCATTGCCTTGGTCTTTCATCCCCAATCATTACCACTTCTCCCACCTTGATACAATTTGCATTGGAGCCCTTTACCTTGCCTGATGGGTAATAATTGAGTTCTGGCAAGTATTCCATCTGCCACCTCTTCCATAACTGATCTTGTAGCTCTTCAAGGTACCTGAACCGTCTGGTTAACTCTCCTTGAGTGCTCTGGATAGGCTGCAAGTCTTCTGGCACACTGGGGCTTGATGTTAATCGTTTACCACAAAGAAAATGATTTGGTGTCAATGGCTCTGCATCCTGCATTCTGTTGTAAACAAAAGTGATAGGCCTACTGTTCACCATTGCTTCTACTTCACATAAAACAGTGCAGAATTCTTCTTTGCTCAAATGAGCATTAGCTAAAACTTTCTTTAATGGACACTTTACACTTCTCACTAGCCTTTCCCAAAATCCTTCCCACCATGGTGCTCTCTCAACAATAAACTCCCACTGTACCCCTTGGTGTGAAAAGTAGGATTGGAATCCTTCCTCTTTTAGCAAGGACCAAATTTCTTGGAGTTCCTTTGCAGTCTTTTTGAAGGTTTTTGCATTATCCGATATGATTTTATTTGGGAAACCCCTTCTGTTCACAAACCTTTTAAAGGCCAAAAGAAATACATCACTACTTAAGTTGCTTACCAACTCCAAATGGATTGCTCTGGTGGTAGCACAGGTGAAAAGACATATATAACCTTTGTTAGACTCCCCTCGCTCATACACATAGACTGGCCCTGCAAAGTCTACTCCCACTACATCAAATGGGGCAGTCAGGGCCGGATTAAGACCTTTAGAGGCCCTAAGCACTTAAAAGATTTTGGTGCCCCATATATATGTAATTCAAAATATAAACAAAAATAAACCATAAAATAAAATTTTATTTTTTGAAATGAAACAAAACTTACAGTAAGATGGAAAATAATGTTTATTTTTGTATACTTCCACTTCATTTATATTTGAAAAGTTTTCTCCTACTTTTTTAATTGCAAAGTCTTTGATCAGATCCTCAAAACTAATCTTACGTAACACATCTGCTTCTATACTTAGTAGAGATAAGGCATCCAGCCTGCCTTGTTGCATAGTTGTTCTGTTGGTATTTTTAATATACTTCAACTGAGAAAATGAACGCTCAGCTGAGCAATTTGTGACCATTAATGTTAAAAATATACGAAAGGCAATTTCTACATTTGGGAAGGCACACTCAATATTGTCTTCTACAATTATTTTATAAAGTTCAGCATGACTGAATCTTGTTTTTACATTTACTATAGCACACGAAAATATTTAATCTATATGTATTTTTAATATGGCGCTCAAAGATTTGATATAAACAAAATAATAACGCAAAGCGTAAAGTGTGTGATTACAACGAAATATATTTATTCACTCAAAAGGGTTGTTGTTCACTACAAATTCAAACAATGAAAAAAAATAAATACTATATATGAATATATATAATTCAGTTTTCAACAGCTTATAGGCTATAAGCCGCGATTATAATAGTATAATAAATCCATGGTAAATCCGACAATGGAAAATTTCTGTGGTGCCCCCCTTCCCTTGATGCCCTAAGCACGGGCTTATTTTGCTTAATGGTTAATCCGGCCCTGGGGGCAGTATAGACACACCGTTCTCTTGGAAGTGGAGCCACCTTTTCATAATAAGGCTTTGCACTCCAACGCTTGCAAACCACACATTTATGCACGACCTTTTTTACTACTTGTCTAATTTTGGGGATCCAAAACTGTTGTCTGATCTCTATTATCACTTCTCTAACTCCAGCATGTAACAGCTTATGATGAGTATCCAGGATCAAAAGGTCCACAAAGTGCCCCCCAGAAGGTAGCAAAATTGGATGTCTTTTCTCCTCTGGAAGCCCAGAAAACTGTAGTCTACCTCCTACTCTCAATAAATCCTGATCCAAAAACACATCCAAACCCTTGAGCGCAGAATGTGTTGGTAGAACCTGTAATGGATGGCTGGTGAGCAATTCTCTCTCTTCACCAAATTTTTCCTTCTGCATATATACCACCCAGTCAGGGCCGGATTAACCATTAAGCAAAATAAGCCCGTGCTTAGGGCATCAAGGGAAGGGGGGCACCACAGTAATTTTCCATTGTCGGATTTACCATGGATTTATTATACTATTATAATCGCGGCTTATAGCCTATAAGCTGTTGAAAACTGAATTATATATATTCATATATAGTATTTTTTTTTTTTCATTGTTTGAATTTGTAGTGAACAACAACCCTTTTGAGAGAATAAATATATTTCGTTGTAATCACACACTTTACGCTTTGCGTTATTATTTTGTTTATATCAAATCTTTGAGCGCCATATTAAAAATACATATAGATTAAATATTTTCGTGTGCTATAGTAAATGTAAAAACAAGATTCAGTCATGCTGAACTTTATAAAATAATTGTAGAAGACAATATTGAGTGTGCCTACCCAAATGTAGAAATTGCCTTTCGTATATTTTTAACATTAATGGTCACAAATTGCTCAGCTGAGCGTTCATTTTCTCAGTTGAAGTATATTAAAAATACCAACAGAACAACTATGCAACAAGGCAGGCTGGATGCCTTATCTCTACTAAGTATAGAAGCAGATGTGTTACGTAAGATTAGTTTTGAGGATCTGATCAAAGACTTTGCAATTAAAAAAAGTAGGAGAAAACTTTTCAAATATAAATGAAGTGGAAGTATACAAAAATAAACATTATTTTCCATCTTACTGTAAGTTTTGTTTCATTTCAAAAAATAAAATTTTATTTTATGGTTTATTTTTGTTTATATTTTGAATTACATATATATGGGGCACCAAAATCTTTTAAGTGCTTAGGGCCTCTAAAGGTCTTAATCCGGCCCTGCACCCAGTATTTCCTGGCTTGCTGAATCTCATTACTGTTCAGAATTCCTTCCCTTCTTGTTTCTCCCTTAATGTTGTTGGTAAATCTATATACCCATGTTGTCACTCTTAACAATCTTTTCAGACTGCTAATGTCCTCAAGCCTCAATATGGGGTCCTGCTGCATAACTTGACAACTGTTCACAGCGCATTTTCTCACCTCACTCACCCATGCTTCTTCAGCCTGGCATTCTCCTACAATAGGCTGATTAGAAGGCCAGTTTTCACTTCCAAGTTTTAGCCACTCCGGCCCATTCCACCACAAACTTGACTGTGCAAGATCTTTCACTGAAATTCCTCGTGTTGGTAAATCAGCGGGGTTTTGGGTGCCTGGACAATGCTTCCATTGCTTGGGATCTGTGTGCGCTTGAATTTCCTCCACCCTATTGGCAACAAATGGTTTCCATTTCCTTGCCTGGCTTCTTAACCAGTGCCAAACTATAGTGGAGTCTGTCCAATAATAGCTTGGAATTTCAGAGAGGGCCAAAGACTTTTGCACTATAACTGCAAGCCGACTAGCAATAACTGCACCCATCAATTCCAACCTTGGAACAGAAAGCCTTTTCAAAGGTGCTACTCTGCTCTTTGCAGCAACCAACCTGCAACTTACTTCCTCTTGCAATGCGCCTCTTATATAAATACAAGTTGCATAGGCTTCCTCACTTGCATCACAAAAGATGTGCAGCTCCAATCAAAAGACTAATATCTTCTGTTCCTTCAAACGTATTATTGCCCAAATTAATTCCTTTAACTTGCAATTCTTGGACACATGCCATATCTAAACAAGTAGTGACTGGAGCACAAAGTTCCTCAATCTCTACAGCTTGGACCTTGATAGTGGGACTTTGCGGTAACAACCCCTTAACCAAAACTTCTACCTTCTTAAATTTGGTTCGGTTTTGAACGGAACTCCCAAACCCAGAAATTCTTAAATTTTCCCTCTTAAGTTCTTTAAACTTAAATTTTCTGGAAATTCTGGTCTTAATAAAACTACACTGGCTACCACTATCAAACAACACTCTTACAGTAGCTTCTCCCTCATTCCCAATTAATAAGGCTGCAGTTGTTTGCAATAATCCCCCTTTACTTTTACTCCCTTGCATAGCAGTGGCATGTGCCACTGATGTCTCTACTTCTGGGGTAGGCCTACTAGGAGTGTTTTCACACAATAATGGCTGATGCCTACCATGACATTTTTTGCACAAAATTTTAAACTTACAAAACCTTGCTCTATGACCTTTCAAAAAACATTTAAAACATGCTGTGGACTTAGTTACCCTGTCCTTTCTCTCCTCAAGGGGTAAAGCCTCAGCCACCTCACATTTATATGACTTGTGGTTGCCTTCGCAAAATATGCATTCCTTGATTCCCTTTAATTTATTCTCAGAGGATGCATGTAGAGCTGACACTGTACCTGGGCTATTCCTTTTTGTGGAAACTTTGGTGCTGTGCCTGCCTTTGTCCCCTTGTTTACCATCCCACTGTGCAAACTCAACTCCCTCTCGTCTTGCTAATTCTGTGCCTAAAAGACTTAACATCTGCTGAAGGGGGATGTACACATGTTCTGCAGAGTGTCCCCTACTTAATTCAAGCAAAATTGAGCTAGGCAATTTAGACTCCAGTGTAGGAACCAACATTATACCATACCTTTCCATTCCTACACCCAAGTTGTCCAGGGACCTAGTTCTAATTTCAAATTCATCATATAACTGCCGTAACTCCTTGACACTATTAGGATTATTAATAGGAGGTATAGCTAAAAGTGCACGGAGGTGGCTTTTAATTAAGATCTCTGGCTTACCAAACCGTTTCTTTAATATATCCCAAGCCACATTATAATTAGCCTCTGTTAATGCTAATCCTGCTATAGTCTTTGCTGCCTCCCCTTCCAAGAGGGACCGCAAATAATTAAACTTCTCCACGGCACTTAACACTTGACTAGAATGAACTGCTGATTGAAAACTGTCTGCCCATCCTTGCCATTCCTGAATACTCCCAGAAAATGTTTTGAGTACAAGCCTCGGTAATTGAACTACAGATCTGTTAACCTTAACTTCACAAACATCATTTGCTGCGTGTTGTGTTTCATTATTAGACCTGGTCTCTAACTGTACTGAGCTGCTAAACTCTTTTGCTCGGAGGCCTACTTTAATTATATCACCAATAATCTCTTCAAAGTAAATTATGTTATTTTCTATTTCATCCTCTTCTATAAGAGCCTCAATTTTAACATTTACCTCACTTAGAGCAACCTTTTTAGTTTCTAATATGGAAAGCTGCGCAGTCACTAAGCGTAAATCCTCTTGCTCTATGGCAGAATCTATAGTGGCAATGACCTTTGTAATTAGACCTTTGTAGGCGCTTCTCCTTTTTATAAATTTGTTCAATTCAGATGCACTCATCTTCAATGCAAACAACAATTGGGCTCAATGCCAAATAAGCTGAATTGGCAGAAATACTTAACCGAACTGATCAAACGCAAATTTTACTTTCAAATAAACTGAATTGCTAGGTGGGGTACTAACCAACACCAGTATGGAATACCAAATTTTCCACCCAAGTAACTGGCGCACTGGTCTGCAACCTTCGCCTACGAATAATAAACCAAATTAACCAAACTGGTAAATGTAGGCCAAAAACAACGACAGACAAGTGGCCAAGTTTCGCAATTGGGCAACCAAACTTTCTTCCCTGGGACCTTAATTCAATAATAACCCAAAATTAACCAAACCGGTAAAATGTAGGCCAAAAACGACGACAGACGACTGGCCAAGTTTAGCAATTGGGCAACCAAACTTTCTACCCTGGGACCTTAATTCAATAATAACCCAAAATTAACCAAATCGGTAAAATGTAGGCCAAAAACAACGACAGACGACTGGCCAAGTTTCGCAATTGGGCGACCAAACTTTCTACCCTGGGACCTTAATTCAATAATACTCAACCCGTCTAGGCCTAACTTGGGCTACAATTTGCACAATCAGAAATGCCGAAAAATAGTCACTGACTCAGTTTTGGGGTAGAATCCGGTTCTGAAGGACCATGTTAATTTATTTATTTGTTGGGTTCAAAATCCCAGCTGAGCCGTGAACGGCCAAATTCTAAAGGGCCAGTGCTACCTACAGCCCAAGTTAAGCTAAAATTAAAACTTACGGATTTGAGATCCTATTAGGTCCTACCTCAGGGTTGCTGACTCGATGCGGGCCTACCTTAGACCTTTGTTACATGAATTTAATATAAACAAAAGGGGTACTATTTATGGTCTTCTTTCTCAACCTTGCAACAACAACGCAACCTGGACTATTGCACGATGCAACAATCTTGTATCTAAACAACCAAACTGAATTGCAAGAGAGCTCTCTAACAGACCACACCCTGTACGTACGACATCCCACAAACGAGTAGAAAGAACGCGCAGCGCCCCAAAATGATGCCAACAGTGTGACCAAACAATGATGCCACAAGAGCTCAAAAATGCTAGCTCTAAATTAAGTTAATTTTTCACTAACCTTACAATTATGAGATGGATATATATACACCTTAACTTAATATATACAAGCAATGCTGCATCAATCAGCTTAGTCATCATATCGCCTTGGGACAACAATGGTTCTTCCTCTTCTAGATTTTCTATCAATATGTATATGTTTTTAATAATTAAATTCTTTTTAAAATATTTTGCGGCTCTTGTACATCTGAAAAACGTCGTATGTGGCTCTTGGGTCCAGAAAACTTGGCCACCCTTGTTATAGAGCTTCCGCCAGCAGCTTGGGGTAGTAGCTTGCTGTCCCAGTGCAGAACTAAGAGAAGTGGAAGATCGACTCCTCAAGTTGTTTGGCCATTTTCTCTCGATACTTGGCGCGTGGTCGATGAACAGTTGATGGCGAAATAATAATCTGCGATACATCTTGTCCAAGACTTTTAGCAGTTGCAATGAAGGAAGTGCTTGCTTGTCGAATAGAGAACTGTTCTCTATCCCAAGTAGCCACGAGTGTTGGATCAAGTGTGTTCTTGGAACGACGAGGTGACTTAGAGGCCAATGGGGCAGCAAAATCTTCATCATCATCATCTATTGTCGCCGTTGAGCTAGAGGATGTGCTATCCAGCTTCATTTTTCGGAGATCTTTTCAGCTTCTTCAGCATGCTTTCGTTTTCGCAGTTCAAGTTTCTTAGCTGCTTCTTCTTTCCGTTTGACAGCCACGGTGTGTTTCCTATCCAGCCCAGCCATTGAAGAACTCATTCTGTCCTCCCTCTGGGAGGACAAGAAAACCTTGTCCCCCTCCGGAACTGAACTCATGCTCATCACACCTTGACAAGCGATGTCAAAAAGGTCAGCAAGGTCTCCCTTCCACACCTGACGCTTCATAATGGCTTTGTCCGTCTCTCTCGTCTTCTCCTTCTTCAAGTTTTGGTACTCTTTGTACAGCTTTAGTATAGCAGCTCTAATGTTCTCTTCTGTCTTCACGGGGATATTCGCCTTCTTCCAAACTTCTTGAAGCTTGATACTCGTAGACTTGATGGCAAGGGGGATTGTTTCCTTCAGCTCCAGGTGATGGTACATAAAGCAGAGGAGGACTTGCTCCCGGGATGGCAATCTTGCTCCTAAGAGATCTTCGACTGGAGTCTTTTCAATCAACCAGATCTTCTTTCTTTCCATTTTCAACACTTTTTGCACCTGTGAAAGAAAAATGTCAACCTCTAAATGGTGTTCAATTTGCTTTAAATTTGATATATATGCTTTACAGATCATAAGGTGTACGGGGAGGAGCAGTGTAGTGAAATTCACAACTTGATAAAAATGGAACACCCCTAACCTATATGCATGGACCAAGAAATTTGAAGAGACTGGCAGTGTTCTAAAGGATCACTCTAGAGGGCGAACAAGATCAGAAGATGATGTTGAACGAATATGCAGCGCCTTTGGTAGTAACCCGAGAAAGTCCATCCGTCGTGCCAGTGTTGAACTGCAGATTCCTCGTTCAACTGTGCATAGAGTCGTGCGCAAGCGGCTGCAGCTCTATCCGTATAAGCTTCAAATTGTTCAACATATAACATGTGAAGATCTTAACAAAAGGAAACATTATGCTCTGCACAATGTATCTAAAGGTTATAATTCATATATATCATATGAAACTTTATGACATTGACTATTTACTATGTGAATATTACATTGTTTGCATTATTCAATAAAAAAATATAAGGTTTCAAAGTTGGTTCATTTCGAATGGGACACCCGGTATATTCCTTACTGTTCATCAACAATGGACTTTAAATATAGTAAATACTGGTGGAATGATACCTATGCTGAAGCTCTTAGAGAGTTAAAAGGAGAGCATTTAGACTTTTTGTTAGTAATCCCATACAAGAAACATTGGTCATCTATCAAAAAGCAAATGCACTGGCTCGTAGGGTTGTCAGACTATCTACAGTGAGTGAGGTTTGGAATAAAATAGTGCTTTAGTGCCAATAGGGGATCTAGGGGTTCTTTGGTTTTAAAGTCTGAAGATGTTTATATGCTGATCCAGTTGACACTGCCCAGATTTTAGGCAGCAGTTTTGCAAACACCAGTAGCCTCTCCATTTATGTTGAACCTTTTGTCTATCATATGGTGGAATCTGAGTTTGTCCCTATTCATTTTTGAATCAAGTGATGCTAATTACAACTCTCCATTTACCATATATGAACTGGAAAGAATTCTTAAGGATACTAAACTAACAGCTCCTGGTAGAGATAATATTGTATATCCTTTTCTATCTAATATGACCCCACAAAATAAAGAAATTTTATTCGTTTTATAATTTTTTATGGTTATGAGATGTCTTCCCAGATTGCTGGAGAGAAAGTATTTTAATCACTCTGTATAAGCCAGGTAGACTACTGACCCTACATCTTTTAAAGATAAACAGAGACAACAACCAGAAACACGCAGACAGACAAACAGCCAGACACAAGAAAACCTACAGACTCGACACGACCATTACACCCTTGTGGTGCCGCGTTTGTTAGCGGGCTAGAGATAAAGTAAAGGCCAATTTGAGGCTTTATTCAACATAAACATAGCATAGATCTGAAACACAGAAAACAATAATTAGTAAAGACTTGTTACACAGAAAACAATAATTAGTAAAGACTCATTACATTCCTCTCTTCTTTTATAATGCGTGATACATTGCATGGTAAGAAACAAAACGACAAGTTCAAGATATTTTGGAAGAAAGAAGAGTCTACAAGTTTAGGCGTTGAGCTGGGTATCTGATTCGAGTGCTTCTTCTCAGAGGGGGACTCGTCTCGGAGGTTACTGACACAGGTGGGCCTCTCTCGACTTCGACTGGAGTCGCTTCGACGGGAGCTGTTGGGACCGTGTGTCGGCGGATCTCAGCGGGTTCTGAGTCGTCCGTTAGCGGGGTGGAATTGGTTGGCGGACTGGGTACGGGGGGTTCATAGTGATTCGTGTCATCCGTATTGCTACGTCCCGCCGGTGCCAGGTCCCTGATGGATACGGTATCTTCTCTCCCATTCGGATGCCGTATAAACGCGTAGTTGGGGTTTGCCTCAATTAACTCAACTTCCTCGACGAGGGGGTCGTTCTTGGATCGGCGAATGAATTGGCGAAGGAGTACAGTTCCCGGAGAAGACAGCCACGTCGGTAGTGCAGAACCGGTAGAAGTACGTGTTCTTGGATCGGCGAATGAATTGGCGAAGGAGTACAGTTCCCGGAGAAGACAGCCACGTCGGTAGTGCAGAACCGGTAGAAGTACGCCGCGGGTGCGTGAATAGACCCTCGTGAGGAGTTTGTTCGTGGCCGTACACAGCAGCGATCTAATCGAGTGCAGCGCGTCTGGTAGGACGGACTCCCATTGCGACATCGGCAACCCGCGATCTTCTATGGCTAGTTTGATGGTGTTCATGATGATTCCATTGTAACGTTCGCATTGCCCGTTTCCTTGGGGGTGATACGGCGTTGTGCGACTAGTCGCGATACATGTTTAGTTAGGAACAGTTTTAGTTCCGAAGACATAAACGATGTCCCTCGATCTGTGTGGATGTAAGAGGGAGTTCCGAAGGTAGAAAATAACTCGGTGAGACGGGCGATAACGGTTGACGTGTTCGTATCACGGCACGGGAAGGCAAAAGGAAAGCGTGAATACTCGTCGATTACTGTTAGGATGTAAGGTCGCGAAGTTGCGCTCGGAAGCGGGCCTTTAAAGTCGATGTTAAGTCGGTCAAACGGGGACATGGCCCGTATTAAGTGACTAACTTCTGGTTTATAGTACTGTGGCTTACATTTAGCGCATGTTTGGCATTCCGACGTAACTCGTTTGATGTCATCCACTGAGAATGGTAGGTTCCTAGCTCTCACAAAATGAGTCATTCGGCGGACTCCTGGGTGTATCAGATTAACATGCAGCTGGGCGAGGGATATTCTTGGAGTAGCAGCGCAAAAGGACGCGACAATGCGTCTGCGGCTCGGTTCTCGGGGCCCGGTCTGTATTTTATTGTGAATGAGTAGCCGGCTAGTTCTACACGCCAACGGAGAATCTTATCGTTCTTAATACGACCAGTAGCTTTTCCATCGAACATGAAAGATACGCTCCGCTGGTCGGTGACGACAGTAAAGTGTCGATAAGCTAAGAAGTGCTTCCACTTGCGAATGGATTCGATTACAGCGTATGCCTCCTTTTCAACGATGTGATGGCGACGTTCTGTGTTATTCAGAGCGCGAGAAAAGAACGCCACCGGGTGGCCGTTCTGGGTGAGGGTGGCTCCGATTGCTGAAGAGGAAGCGTCCGTCTCCACAGTGAACGGCAGTTCTTCATCGATTGAACCGACGACAGCTTTCGAGATATCATCTTTGAGTGTTTGGATCGTTGATACTTCCTCGCGAGTTAATGGGAATGATGAAACGTTGAGCAGAGGTTTGATCTTGAGGGAATAGTTCTGAATCCATTTAGCATAGTATGCGAATAGTCCGATTACGCGTTGTAGAGACGACTTGTTGCGAGGAGTTTGAAGTTCTTGTACTGGCCGGAGGCGTTCGGGATCGGACCGCAATACGCCATGAGAGATAGAATATCCGAGCAGGTGCACTGATGTCATCGAAAGCTTGCATTTTTCCTTGTTTAGACTCAGATTTACTCGTTTAGCGGCTTCCCAGAAATGTCGAAGGTTCTCATCGTGCTCTTCCCAAGTGGTTCCGCAGATGGTGAGATCGTCGAGGTAGGCGTATGTTGATGATAAGTTGTTCGAGGATATGAATTCGTTCATGACGCGCTGGAAGGCCGCGGCTCCGTTAGTTACTCCCATAGGGATCCTTCTGAATTGGTATAGATTTCCGTCAGCCTCGAATGCTGTGAAAAGTCGTTCAGACGGATCGATTTCTACCTGGTAGTATGCGCTTGACAGATCAATTACGCTGTATGTAGTATTTGTGTTGTGAGACTTTGTTGGCTATATCATCGATTCGCGGAAGAGGATATGCATCTAGCATGGTAAATCGGTTGACGGTTTGAGAGAAATCGATTACCATGCGTTTTTTTTTGTTTCGGTAGATGTGATGACTACTTGAGCACGCCAGGGTGAGTTACTGGGTTCAATTATCTCATCCCTGAGTAGCTTTTCGATTTCTTTCCCAATGAAAATTTTGTCCTCAGAGCAAAATCGTCTGGACTTCGTGGCGATGGGACGACAATCGGCAGTTAAGTTGCCGAATAGTGGTGGGGCTGAAATTCTTGATCGAGTAAGGCCGCATATATGGAGTGCTGGCTCCGGACCTCCGAAATTGATGTTCAATTCCTTGTGTCTGATTAAGAATGGGGTACCGAGTATTATGTCAGCGCACAGATCCGACAAGACGGATAGTTCGAGCTTTTCGTAGTCGCGGTCTCCCATCGTAACCTTCACTGTACATCGACCTGAGATGGCTGCGGATAGATTAGGCGAAGCCATTGATACGACGCCCGAGTGCGGAAGAATGGGCAGCTCTAAGTGTTTGACTAGATCCTCACGAATGAAGTTGTCCGAGCTGCCAGTATCCAACAAGGCGAGACACGAACGGCCGTTGACGAGGATATCGACTGTTGAGTTGGTAGGCATGGAGGAGCTACACGATAGAGTGGTACTAATGGTCGCTAATGCTGCGGCTGAATGAGACGCTGTGGTTTTATCCTGTTTTTGACGTGCCGAGGAAGTACTTGAGCGGCAGACTTTGGCCCAGTGGCCGGTCTTTTCACATTTCGCACAGATAGAATCCTTTGCTGGACACCTGCTTCGTGGGTGGCGTCGAGACCCGCAGAAGAAGCACAGAGCGGCTTTGTTGTCGAAATTCGTAGCGGCTGAAGAGTTTGGGAGATCGTCTTCTTGGACGCAGGCAGGCCGGGCAGAGTCAGTAGTCGGCGACGGTTCGTGGCGAGAGCCAGTGGCTGCAACAGCACCGTAATGAGTGAGATACGATTCTGAGTTTTTCTGGGCCTGATCTAATGTTCGAGCCTGGACGATAGCCTTTTCCAGTGAGAGTGTCATTTTCGAGTAAGCGGTTACGGATGGCGCTATCTCTAATTCCTCGGATGAAAGCGTCTCTCACAGATGAACTCCTGTTTTCATCGGCGGAAACCGATTTGAAGTTGCAGTCATTGGCTAGTTGTTGAAGAATTTGCAAGTACTCATCGAGGGTTTCCTCGGGCTTTTGGTGACGGGTGGACAACAGGTGACGAGCGCATACCTCGTTCGGCTTCTTGACGTAGGTGGCCTCTAAGGCTGCCATGGCATCCTCATAAGTAGAGCAGTCTTCAATGATATCAGCGACATCGGGGCCGATATGTATGAATAGAACCTCCAATTTATTTGGGTTGTGTTCGGCGATAGTACTCAAGAAATATTTGAATCCGCGCGACCATAATTTCCATAGTTTCCCAGCTTGGGGAGAATTTGGAGAAGTAATAAATTTATCCGGGCGAATCACCTTCTCCATGATATAGTAAGATTACTGGATGAATATTTGCTTGCTGTATCTGAAAGGCCGACTGAATGGCTGATTGAAATGTTGAATAAATTGTGGTGCCGCGTTTGTTAGCGGGCTAGAGACATGGGCGCCCGCAGGTAGGGGCAAGGGTGGGCGCTTGCCCCCCCCCCCTGGAAATGCCAAGAAAATATATTAAATATTTTCTAAGAAAATATTTATATCCTAAACTTGCTGAAAAGTATCCAACTGCCTCCTAAAGGGTGAAAATTTTTATTTGTGTGCATGATAAAAGGTTGCTACCTTTTTATTTGTTCAGAAGTCCCCCCTTAAAATTATCCCGTCAAGTTGGCAGCGCCAACTCAAGCACCTGGCTGCATGCAGTGCGTGGCAGCCATTGTTTTTGATCAATTTTTTTCCGACACTCAGAGAGTGAGGACGCGGATTTGTGGTCTGTGTTACATAACTGGATACCCTGTTTTCAGGACTTCTGTGATTATTTTGTAGTGCCTTGCACCACAAGATTATCTTTTATTAGTGAAAATTGCCACAAGTGAAATATTTTAAGTCTAAATAAATAAATACAAGTTAAACATGTCCAGTGATTAATTTTAATTCTTAAGCATTCAGTGTATAGTAATTTAGTTAAAAATTAAAGTGCAATCATTAAAGAAGTTTAAAGCAAATATAAAAATATATTTTGTGCTTTAAACAATGTAAATTTTGGGGGTATGGTGTGACTAGACATGAGTTTGCTTTTAAGGATTATTTTAGCTTGTTGGTAAAATTGTGAAGTAAAAACAAATTTTGCCCCTCCCCTTGGGAAAAATCCTGCGGGCGCCCATGGCTAGAGATAAAGTAAAGGCCAATTTGAGGCTTTATTCAACATAAACATAGCATAGATCTGAAACACAGAAAACAATAATTAGTAAAGACTTGTTACACAGAAAACAATAATTAGTAAAGACTTGTTACACAGAAAACAATAATTAGTAAAGACTTGTTACACAGAAAACAATAATTAGTAAAGACTCATTACAACCCTTCAATACAGACCAGACCACCAAGATCATCAAAAACATTAAAAATTCGAAGGCTACTGGACCAGACAACATATCTAACATACACCTTAAACACTTGGGCCCACAAGGAATACTAGCTCTCACAAATATTAGCACATATTCATACCAACACTGTATTATTCCTGACATATGGAAACAAGGTAAAATTATTACACTACTCAAACCAAACAAAAATCCAACAGAACCAGCTTCCTATAGACCCATTACTTTACTATGCACACCTTCCAAAGTAACAGAAAGACTAATCTTACAAATCACCAACCCACACATTCCACTATCGCCTACTCAACATGGATTCAGACCTCACCACTCAACCACGACATTACTCACTAACCTCACGCAGCACATCATGGATGGCATCAACTCCAGACGACTAGCTCAACGTACACTATTAACAACAATAGACATTAGTAAAGCATTTGATGCTATCCCACGCTTCCCTCTCATAAACAAAATACTCAACACAAACATGCATAATAACACGAAAAGGTGGCTGAGCAACTATCTTTCAGGAAGATACTCACATGGCAAGTCATCCAAAAACAAGCTTTTTCCGAACGGGGTCCCTCAAGGCTCTGTTCTCTCACCAACACTCTTCAACTTATACATGCATGACATTCCAACACCCATAGATAACAGGCTTACCTTATCATCATATGCGGATGACATCACTCTAACATCCACCCACAACAACATCGACACCGCTACAAATAACCTACAAACATACATAAACAGTATACAAAACTGGCTCACACACAATAGACTCAAAGTAGCGCCCACAAAATCAACCATCACCTTGCTTACAAGCAACACAAAAGAACACCAGGTAATTCCACAGCTTACACTAAACAACGTCAACATTCCACACACTCACAGGACCAAAATACTTGGGGTCACATACAACACATCATTATCTTTTGCAAACCACATTCAGGACATTAAAAACAAATGTACGTCAAGCCTAGTGATGTAGCGGATGTCATTTTTTTCACATCCGCGGATGCGGATGAGGATGCGGATGTTTGATTTCAACATCCACGGATGCGGATGTCTACATTTTCGTTATTTTTTAGGATATATTCGAGATTTGTTGTGTTTAACGTATATAATGAGTTATTATATAGAGAGAGCTGTAGCTATAATGTAGTATAATTGATTAATTGTACAATAATTGCTGTACTTTTCTCTGAACATATAAAATAATATCAAGCATCTAACTAATATAGAAATCAATTAGTGAATTCGTCTGCAAATAAATTCGTTATATTTTGTTGAGTTTCAGCCACAATTAGAAACCATAATTGTGTTACCAGGATGCGGGACGTGAACCCAACTCAAATGCACCCCACCGACCTCTTTTCCCAACCTCCACCCTTATAGAAAGAGATCTTTAATTAGCTTGATAACTATTTATATTAAGTTTAAAGTTTTATTAGGCATATTTATAAATGAGTAATTAAAATAAAGTAAACTAAGATGTTCATCGTTTAATGTTCAAACTTAATTATAGGAAGGTTATGCTTAAGGAACATTAATTTTTCTGCCTTTTCTGCTGCCAGTCTGTTTTTCTTTTCATCATATATTAATCCAGCACTGCTAAATAATCTCTCGCTTGGTACGTTTGTTGGAGGACAGGCTAAATATTTCCTTGCAAGTTTACTCAAGTATGGATAGATATTCTGCGTATTTTTCCACCAACTAATAGGATTGTCACATGCAGCCAGGCGTTTTTCTTGGTGATAGCTCTCGATCATTTTTACTACATCTTTTGACATCGCGTAGGTCTCGTCATTGCTGCTTGACTCAAGAAACTGAGAGACAGATTCTGTGATAGATTTGCTTGTTGAAGGTGTTGGTTCTGTCACTGAAACTTTTATTCTTTTGGTGGGTGGCGAAGCGACAGATTCAAGAGATTGAAGCTCTTCAACTGCTTTGCCAAGTGATGATTTAACTCGTTCTAATGTACTAGGTGAAAATAACTTAGCTTTGTAACGTGAATCTAAGTAGGTTGCAAGAGAGTAACTTCATACAAGAACAGCCTCTCGTCTTGTCGCTTGCATCACTTTTGCGCACAATGAACTAGTTCTATTAATATAGTAGAATTTGATAATTTCCGCTTATTAATGACGTTTTATCTCAACGGTCCACATCCGCACGACATCGCAAGTCCAAAGTGCGGATGCGGACGCGGATGCGGATGCGAGAAAATGTGCGGATGTTCCGCGGATGCGGATGCGGATGTGACCTACATCACTAGTCAAGACTTAACACGCTTAGGGTACTAACAGGCACAAACTTTGGACACCAGCAGGAAACAACATCACTCATATACAAACAATATATTCGCTCAGTTATGGACTATGCTAGCCCATGCTGGGCACCCATTATCTCAAACACACACATAAACACCTTACAGACAATACAAAACAACGCACTTCGTATCATTACACGATGCACTCAAACAACACCAATAGAACACCTGCACACAGAAACAAAAATACTGAAAGTTAGGGAACATTTAGACATGAGGGGAACACAATTCATGGCAGCAGCGACAACTAACCCACAACACCCTTGCCACTACATGTACAATCATGCACCAACACCTCGCACCATTAAGGTAACACCAGAGAGACATTATAACCAAATACTCCATTCCATACCACGCCCCACAGACATCACACAGTACAGAAAACACATACACACACACCTAATTCACAAAGCACTGACACGACTCGGTCCGAATGCGGTCCTAGGTGCGAAGCCACCACCCATTAACAGGTCAGAGATCAGCCTGAGCAGATCGGATCGAGTTAACTTAGTACGATTCCGATGTGGACATCACCCGAACTTACGGACATATAAACACAGACTAGACAACTCCATAGACGACACCTGCCACCTGTGCCAGGACACACCACAAACAATTCAACACATTATGACAGACTATACCGCTCTAGCACAACAACGAACACAACACAACATCACTGGTGCGCTGAACCTCTGGTCCACTCCGGAGAGGGCGATCGGTTACCTGCGTGCCGCCGGCTTGCTCGATCAGGGTGGGCTGATCGGCTAAACAACAACAACAACATCTTTTAAGCCTATAGCATTAATAAGCTGTCTGTAAAGTTATGTGGAAAATGGTATCTTTTAGACTTGAGATTTTTAGAAAAAAAGAATGTCTTGTTTCAGTTTCAAGTGGGTTCAGGCATAGATTTTCAACAATAGATAGCCTTCGATTAGAAAATGATATAAGGGAGTCCTTTTTGAGAAATGAATATGTCTTGACTGTGTTCCTTGATATTGAAAAGGTTTATGATACTGTGAAAAATGCTCTGTATGAATTGGTCCACAATTAACCCACCCCTTATATCTCCAGTCTAACTATAGAGTAGATTAAGTCTAGCCCTGTAGGGGTCAGCCTAGAGATTCCGGAAATGGTCCAGAGCGGGCAGATAAATTGAGGTCCACAGTAGGATTCCTCACCAAACTAGGTTAAGGCAATCTACCTTCACCTTTGTTAAGCTATGAGTTGATGCTGGGTCTTAGGCCACAATGTAGGCCTAAGTTGTCTGACCCAGCTTAATTTAATGAGTCTTCTAAGTTAGAAGTTAGAAGATCCAACTGGGCTAAAAACACAATTAGTCACTTACTGCTAGTTATTAGAGAGTCTCTTTTCTCTTCCTGTATAATTGTCGAGAGCGTACTTGCTGGTGGGGATCTTTCCTCGGTGTCTGTTCTCGTCCCTTCTCCAGTTCCGTCCTCTCGCCCCCGTTCTTCGTTTTCGTTCTCTTTTGTTCTCCTTTTCCGCGGGGCTTTTTCCACCAGCGTCGTCGTGTTGGTTTTTTTTCGGTTGGTTGATCGGTAATGTATATCTATTACCGAGCACGCTCTTGTCACACAGTATATAAATACTAGTGTGGAGAATAACTCTGGTGAGCAACCAATTGGTTTCATCCACCCAGTTATTGACATAAAAGGAATTTAATAATTGTTAGATTAACTACCTACCTACTCAGTGAACCATTTTCGTTACCTCCCAACTACCCTCTCATCAGTTTTCCATAATACTGTCTGGCATCATGGTTTACATAAAAAACTGTGTAAATCTGGGTTAAAAGGCCAACTCCCAAGATTTATCCAAAATTTTATTTCTCACTGCCGTATTAGAGTTTTAGTTGGAAATCACATTTCCAATAGCTTTAATGTTGAAATTGGTCTCCCACAGGGAAGTATCCTAAGTCTGACACTATTTTCCTTGATGATCAATGATTTATTTGAAGGAATCGATGACAGTGTCAGTTATTCCATGTATGCTGATGACTCTGCCTCGTGGGTGGTTGGGGATGATTTGAATTTTCTGACATATGTGATGCAAGGTGTCCTAAATTATATTAGTGAATGGTCAAAGGAATGGGGCTTAAAATTTTCATCTTCCAAATCAAAATGTATGATTTTCTCAGAGACCATGGAGGGAATGATGATTTAACATTATATTTATTAGGAAACCCCGTTCAGTATGTTTGAAGTTATAGATATCTGGGAATAGTTTTGGATCAGGGTTTGACTTGCTCTAAGCATATTCAGTACCTGGAGGAAGCTTGTGTAAAAGTTATTTCTATATTAAATTTTTTTTCTAATTCAGTTTGGGGTTTAAGTAGATTAGTTTTGTTGTTGTATAAATCCTTGGTACGTAGTAAATTAGACTATGGGTGTTTTTTGTACCATACCTGTTCCAAAACCAATTTTACTGAAGCCTGATATAAGGTGTCCATAAATGATTACCCTGATTAAAGCATGCTATGACTTTTAAATAAACACTCGTATTCAAACACAGTTTTAATCATAAGTAGATAAACATACAAAGTTTTGATACATAGTTAGTGAACTTAATAAGCTTCCACATGTGCACCCCTAGTGGCACGTAAAATGTCTAAACGGTATTTACACTCACGCCACACATTTTCCAACATTTGTGGGTTAACTGTTGCAATTGCATCCGTAATGCGTTCTCGCAATGTCCTGATATCTGGCTGTTGCATAAACCAAATCTTTAACATGACCCTAGAGAAAGAAATCCAGCGGGGTAATGTCTGGTGATCTTGGGGGCCATGAGATTGGCCCGTCCCTGCCAATCCATCGATTTGGAAATGTTGCGTCGAGAGTTTCACGAACAACATGCGCTCAATGAAGGGGTGCCCCATCTTGTTGGAAGATGACAGTTGGCTGCCTATCCTGCAGCTGTGGGATGGCGTAATTGGTGAGCATATCCAGGTACACAGTTGCGGAAACAGTGTTCTCAGCGAAGAAGAAAGGACCAATTATCTGGTCATACATTAGTCCACACCAGACAGTGATCTTCGGACTGCCCCGAATATGCTCCCTTACGGCACGTGGGTTTTCCGATCCCCAAATACGCACATTGTGTCTGTTGACTCTACCACTAAGATGAAACGTAGCCTCGTCTGA
The DNA here is from genome assembly GCA_023014485.1 of Bathynomus jamesi. Taxonomy (NCBI): domain Eukaryota; kingdom Metazoa; phylum Arthropoda; class Malacostraca; order Isopoda; family Cirolanidae; genus Bathynomus; species Bathynomus jamesi. The sequence continues at coordinate 723,446 of JAJOZX010000627.1, forward strand.
AAAGCAGACACGTAACAAGAAGTCATTATCCTCGTCAATGCTGTTCAAAATGTCAATAGTGAATTGTTCACGTTTTGGACGGTCATCAGGCTTCAGTTCTTGAACAATTTGTACCTTGTAGGCGTGTAACTTCAAACGTTTGTGTAACACCTTGAGCACCGTAGACGTCGGTATCTTTAGTTGGCATGAAGCTTGTCTCACCGATTTCCTTGGTGACTGTGTGAAAGCAGTTTGAATGTTTTCCACCGTCCCATCGGAAACTGATGGTCTACCACTGCTCTTTCCCTTTTCCACGTTTCCAGTTTCCAAGAATTTTTTCATCCACGACTTAATTAACTTCACATCAGGTGGATTCTTTCCATACTTTGTTCTGAACCTTCGCTGAACACTGATTTTGTTTCTGCAAGCCACACAACACATTGTGCCTTCTCTGTCACAGACGCCATTGTAGTGCCTTGCACCACAAGAGTATTCTTTATTAGTGAAAACTGCCACAAATTGGCATGAGTGAAATATTTAAATATAAATAAATAAATAAATACAAGTTAAATATGTCCAGTGATCAAATTTAATTCTTAAGAATTCAGTGTGGTGTGACTAGACATGAACGGACTCTTACAATTGGTAACCTCCTGGAGTGACCAAACACCGCAATTTATGCAAAAAAAAAAAAAAAAAAAAATTCTAAAAGATTTTTCTCAATTTTTGTCAATATATTCAGTCTGCATCTATAATTTTATTAAATTCACTAGTACAAAGCACTCACCTGTACTGGAAGTGTATTCTATTGCAAAATATATTCCTTTTATTTTGCCTTTTTATAAATTCAGCATTTTCTAAAGTTTTTTTTATGCAAATTTACTTATTTTGCAAACAGCCTATACGCAGACTATTTTTCTGCTAATATTGGGCTACATCATAAAAAAATTTTTTACTTATCTTGCAAACAGCCTATACGCAGACTATTTTTCTGCTAATATTGGGCTACATCCTAAAAAAAACTTTTTTTACATATATTTTGTAAACAGCCTATACGCAGACTATTTTTTTGCTAATATTGGGCTACATCATAAAAAAATTTTTTTACTTATATTTTGTAAACAGCCTATACGCAGACTATTTTTCTGCTAATATTGGGCTACATCATATAAAAAAAAAAAAAAAAAAATTTTCACGTAACTTTTTGTTATTGGCATTCATAACTCTAATTGAGTCTCATACTCAACCAAGCTTACTTGAAGCCATTATTTACATTCAACAAAATTTGTTGAAATCTTGTCAGTTTTTGACACATTTTTAATTTTTTTTAGTACCTTGTAACAAATAATAGCCACAATGACCAATAACAACCTAGGATCATCCAACGGTGGTACTCCAAATTCACCACCTATAACGGACTTTCTCACAATGTATCAGCCTACCACTCCACAATTCACCGCTGAAGAGCCTGGAATCTTTGTGAGTCAACTGCGGGATTATTTCGAGATAAAAGGAGTTACGGACCCACGAACCAAGTTCCTCGTCACAAAGAACCTCCTGCCTACACAAGTATACAAAGTAGTGCGGGATGTAACTCTATTGCCTCCGTCTGACCAAGCTTTTGAGAGCCTCCTCAGCGAGTTAGTCAGGAGACTCGGCCAATCAGAAGAAGAGCGACTCAATGCTCTACTCAAGGACCAAGTTCTTGGGGATCAAGTGCCAACAGCCTTCCTGAGACATCTGCAAGACCTGGCTGGACAGACCAATGAAGACGATAAAAACTCACCCTTAATGCGACGCCGCTTCCTCAATGGTCTCCCTACTGCCCTACGGCCAATGCTCCGTTGTATGCCAGATGATACAGACCTCCTCACAATGGCCAAAACAGCTGATAAGATGATGATTGAAATCCACCTTGGCCAAGTAGATAACCACACCCATCACCCCCAAATCTGTGCCACGCAGGATGACAATCTGAGTCCGGCTGCACAAGGTCTTAAAGTATCCAACGAAATTCTACAAATTCTACGAATACTTAAAGAAGAATTTAAAGCTCTCCGAATAGAGCTAGCTAACAACAGGGAACGAGAGAGAAGTTCTTCAAGACAAGGACGACCCTCTGGTCCAATTAGAGCCTCCCAATATGAACCTGGACAACGCCTCGTTCTCCTACAACCACAGCCACCGCAAACAGGTCAGTTGGTTGCTCCTAATCCAAATCTATTAGCCTTACCTCATCCTCAATCCTCAATCCCCACTACTCAGCCCCATTCTCAACCTATTTCCTTACCACAGTCTACTGTTCATACCCCTCCTTGCTGGTATCATGAAAAGTTTAAAGATCGTGCAACGCGCTGTCTCACACCTTGCCCATGGACTCCTAACCCTCCTTTAAACTAACCAGGCTGGTGTCACAGGCGTCTGACGCTACAGCCTCTCAAGCCTCTCCTCCTATCCTTACTTCAACTAACCCTACCACTACCTCATTTAACACTGTCAAACCAATACCTACGTACGCAAGTAAAGTTAAAGAATCGCAACCTACTTATTCAACCACAGCTAATTTAATACCCCCAACTAATTCTCCAAATACAACACAAACTCCTTCCCACAGCAATACTAACCTTCTTCCACAAAAATTTAATGATTCACAAGCTACTGCACCACCTGGTCCAACATTCACCTTGCATGATCCACTTTCAGGCTATGCATTCCTTATTGACACTGGAGCTCAATACAGTGTTATTCCTGCAACAGCCGCAGACCGTGCAAACGGACCTTCTCCTTTCATTTTACGTGCAGCTAATTCTTCATCTATTCACACTTATGGACATCGTTCTATTTCAGTTTCTCTTGGACTTAGACGTGTTTTCCGCTGGATATTTCTTGTCGCGGATGTATATACTCCAATGTTAGGCTCTGATTTTCTTTCTGCTAATGATTTATTAGTCGATGTTCGTAGAGCACAATTAATTGATAATGTCACATATCTTTCAGTAATTGGTTCTCCTACCGTGCACCCCTCTTCATTATTGGCAAGTTCTCTGCCACAGTGCTCACCTGCTATAGAGCAGCTCCTAAATGAATTTTCTTCACTTACTCAACCCTGTTCTAAGGATACCCCTATTAAACACTCTGTTGTCCACCGTATTGATACGGTAGGCTCACCTGTTTTCACCCGCCCACGTCGCTTAGCTCCAGATCGTCTTGCAATTGTGAGACGAGAGTTTGAACACATGCTCGAACTTGGTATTATACGGCCTTCAAGTAGCCCGTATGCCTCTGCTTTACACATGGTCCCAAAATCTACACCTGGAGACTGGCGTCCATGTGGAGATTATCGTGCTTTGAATGACAACACGATTCCAGATCGCTATCCCCTTCCTCACTTACACGATTTTACTTCTGCTCTCCATGGCACCACAGTATTTTCACGCCTTGACTTGGTGCGAGCCTTTCATCAAATTCCTGTACACCCTGATGATGTACATAAAACTGCTATAACAACCCCTTTTGGGTTATTTGAAATGACAAAAATGCCATACGGACTGCGTAATGCAGCCCAAACTTTTCAACGCTTCATTGATGAAGTGTTGAGAGGTCTCTCCTTCACTTTCACATATGTCGATGACATTCTCATCGCAAGTTCTTCTCCCTCAGAAGATATTCAACATTTACGCTTAGTTTTTTCTCGGTTGGCAGAATATGGTGTATTGCTAAACCCTGAAAAATGTGTCTTTGCTGTAGATGAACTCACCTTCTTAGGACACAAAGTTACTTCGAAGGGCATTTCTCCTCTCGAAAATAAAGTATCTGTCATAAGGTCTTTCCCACAACCGCAAACTCAAAAGCAACTTCGCCGCTTTTTAGGGATGGTAAACTTCTACCATCGCTTCATTCCTCAGTGTGCAAACATTCTTGCACCCATAACTCTCTTCTTCGCCAATCAAAAAGGGGCAGATCCACTGCAGTTCTGTGGAACCCCGAAGCTACCAACGCTTTTTCACAAGCAAAAGAGGCTATAGCACGAGCTACATGCCTTGTTCACCCTCAACCAGACGCTCCTCTGAACTTAGCCACTGATGCCTCTGACGTTGCCGTGTCAGGAGTGCTCCAGCAGCTTGTTTCAGGCGTTTGGGAACCTCTCGCATTCTTTTCACGCAAGCTCTCACCTTCACAAATGAGGTACAGCACTTTCGGTCGAGAGTTGCTGGCGATATACCTCTCCATCCGTCATTTCAGGTCATTCCTGGAAGGACGTGACTTTAGCATTTTTACGGATCATCGTCCGTTAATATTTGCTCTCCATTCTCAATCAGACTCTCATGCTCCTAATGAGCGAAGATACCTTGATTTTATTCTTCAATTTACTTCAGACATTCGACACATTTCAGGTTCTTTGAATGTTGTGCCGGATGCGCTGTCTCGCATCTCAGCAATTTCTGACCCTGGACACTCTCACATCAACCTTTCAGAGATGGCTAAGGCTCAGTCCACGGATACAGACCTCCAAACTCTTATTAATTCACCCACTTCATTGCAAGTCCGCTCTTTACCAGTTGAACCCAAGTCAGACTTACTAATTTTATGTGACGTCTCGACTGAGCATATTCGACCGTTGGTCCCACAAGGGCTGCGAAGAGCTGTTTTTGCTAAACTCCATTCCCTTTCTCACCCGGGAATTAAGGCCACCCAAAAATTAATTGCAGCTAGGTTTGTATGGCCAAGTATGCACAAAGATATCCGCAATTGGACTCGATCTTGCCTTCAATGTCAGCGTGCCAAAGTTCACCGACACACAAAGTCAGAAATTGGTACCTTTCCTTTGCCAAAGGCTCGTTTTGAGGCCATACACCTAGACATAGTCGGCCCCCTCTATTCTTCTCGAGGTTATACCTATCTTCTCACTGTCATTGATAGGTTCACAAGATGGCCAGAAGCTGTTCCTTTGACTTCTTGTACTGCTTCTGCAGTAGCTCACGCCTTTGTTTCATGTTGGGTTTCCCGTTTTGGAATACCTGCAACCATTTGCACAGACAGAGGTGCCATTTGAATCGGCCTTATGGAAGGAACTCATGCTCCTTCTTGGGACTGAGCGCATCAGAACAACAAGCTATCACCCGCAATCCAATGGGGTGATAGAACGCTTCCATCGTCAACTTAAAAGTTCCTTGCGAGCCACTGATCCATCTACTACATGGGTGGACAGGCTACCCCTAATCCTACTCGGAATTCGTACTGCTCTGAAGACTGATCTTGCATGCTCTGCAGCAGAATTAGTTTACGGTACCACACTCCGGTTACCCGGAGAATTTTTCACACCTACACCCATTAACCCCGCATGTGATCCTGCTTCGTATGTTAAGACATTACGCTCTGTTATGAAGCAAATTCGTCCCACAGCACCTAGAACTTCCACTTCACAAACTACCTTCGTTTCCCCTGATTTACAAACTTGCACACATGTTTTCTTGAGACATGATGCTCACCGCTACCCTCTTCACTGCCCCTATGATGGTCCCTTCCTTGTGCTAGACCGTAAACCCAAAACTTTCATCATTGACAAGGTGGGCAAGCGTGAAACTGTTTCTGTGGACCGCTTGAAACCAGCATACCTTGATTTTTCTCCAACAAAAGATCCTATCCTCCCTCAATCTTCTGTACCTCCACCTCAAATACAGGTACAGCAACCTATCCCTCCTCAATCTTCTGTACCTTCATCTCATATACAGGTACAGCAATCTACCCTTCCTAAATCCTATGTACCACCACCTCATCCGAGGGTACAACAATCTATCATCCCTCTTCCAATTCTCCTTCATTATCGCAACCAACTGTCTTTGAACCAGCCAGTGGCTCCATCGCACAGGCACCAAGAATCCCCTTCCCCCAATGTCCCTACTGCACCTGTAGCACCATCCATGCCTTCAGAACCAGTGCTGCAGGATATTGCCATCCAAAAGCAAACAACGACTCGTTCTGGAAGAGTCATTCGTAAGCCAGTGCGTTTTGACATTTAAGTGTTTTTTTTTACCCCTGACAACCATGTTTTTGGGGGGCAGTACTTGTAGTGCCTTGCACCACAAGAGTATTCTTTATTAGTGAAAACTGCCACAAATTGGCATGAGTGAAATATTTAAATATAAATAAATAAATAAATAAAACCCGACTCTTACACCATCTTAACTGAACAGCTACTACAGCGCTCCTAGCGGCGAATACGGTAGACGAAACACACCAGCACAGAAACTCTATACGTGTACGAGATCACCTGTAAAAAGAAAACGGATGTAAGATTCGTCATTAAAACATGAGAGCATACTGTTTTCAGGGTAAACATTTATGGACACCGTGTAGAATACAATATAAATGTATTAGACTGGCTTTGGGAGCTCTCAAATGCGCAAGAGTTGATTATTTAGAAGCTGAAGCAAACACTATGCCCTTGCATAATAGAAGGAAACTGTTAGGTGCTAGGTACTGTATGCTACTAAAATGTTAAATTTTGATTCACATCCAACTAAAACTTGTATTAAGTGATTTTATAATTTTCAGTTTTATAGACTTCGCCCTTACCTAACAACTTTTAGTGGCTGAATCAAGGATTTTATTCACCAAGTGGGTTTAACTTTTGATTTGATAGCATCTCGGCAAAATTCTTATTTAATTTATCACCCTGTAACAGTGAGTTTTGACTTTTCTATTCATACTAACAACAAATTGGCTTTTGCAAATGTGCTCCAAATAAATTTTCTGGAAAGAGTAGAAACTTGCAAAGAAAGAGCATACTTACCTGTAATACTGATGGATCTAAATCGGAAAGTGGCACTGGATGTGCATTTCTTTGGGATGGGGTGATTAAGGGTTTTTTCCTTACAGAGCACTGTTCTATACAGTGGCGGATTTAAGGTGCGCGGGGCCCTAGGCCGGTTGGAGTGCGGGGCCCCAAACTACGCAAAGCTAGCTTAATTAACTGAAATGAAGATTTACACCCCCATCCCCCAGTGGTGACCTTACGGGGCCCTCAAATCAATGGGCGAGCGAAGCGTTAAAATAAATTTACTTTTTAAACAATATTCAATTTATTGATAATTAATTAGCCAAATTACCATTTCATAGTTGAACATTACACATTTGTTTTTTTGAAGCTTAACAATAAAAAATAACTATAATAATACACCATTAACAAAAAATAACTATAATAATACACCATTAACTAAAGAAAATACCACTTGACTGACATGCAAATGATGATGCAATGAGTGGGTTTTGGTTATTGCAGGCAATTTGTACGGTACACTTAACTATTTCTCAGTCAAAAAAGATTTTTTTCTAGCCTTCTTACTTGCAAACTGTTTGATGACATCAGTAAAATCAAGCACCCTTAATTTCTCATGCTCAATGCTCAACAGGGTGAGTGAAGACAAACGGTCCTGCCCCATGGTGTTTCTTAGATAATTCTTGACTAGTTTCATCTTGGAGAATGATCGCTCCCCAGTGCAGTTTGTGACAAACATGCAGAGATAGAGTCGTAATACAATTTCAACATTAGCAAATGTTTCTACCATGTCATGTCTGTGAATTATCTCATACATTTCTAGTTCAGGACTTTTTGCAGCCTTTGCACCACCTGATGAAGGAGCACTTTCAGGTGAATCTCTTGGAATGGATTTCATAAGGTGTGCAAACTGCAAAAGCTCCGACTCCAATCCAGCCTCCAAGTCCTTAGGATATGAAGACACAAGCTTTTCAGCAGATGCTTTAAGCTCAGTGTTCGTTTTGTTTGAGATTTCTGATAAAAACCCAAATTTCTCTCGAAGGTCGCTGTAAGCAGCAATGCGTTGTTGTAGGGCAGCACAGAGCTTGTCATGATGGGCAAGAATGCAGTCACTCTAAACTTGTCTCTCCCTGTCAGCATAACATCCTCCGCGGAGTCTAGTTCATCGTGGTGACGCTTGCGCTTCCTAATACGCTGCGTGTCGGCGTAGTATGCATCATTACTCGTCACATCACAGGGATCACACTTAGCCATAGCTTTTGCTTCAAAGTCATCGAACTGGGATCTCAGGTCTTTAGCAAATTGTAAAAGAGACTCTAGCAGTGTGACAGCTGTGTTGAGGGAGAGCCCAGATTTTTGCAGCTGGATACTGCTACTCTGAAACCTTTCCAATACTGTATCCCAAACTTCAAGAAGAATCACTGTTTCAAGTTTTTTCAAACCTTTGAGAAGACCACTTGCTTCAGCTCTTGTTTCAGCTGGCTGATTCTGATCTGAGAATAACTCTTCCAGAACAATGATGTTTTCTTTGTGTGCTCTACTGAGAGCAGCTACAGCATCTGCTCGTGCTGACCAACGAGTGTCTGAAAGTATTTTATCAACTTTCAACTTCTTATCTTTATTAGTCTCTAGTACCTCACGGTGTCTCCTCCAACGATAAGTAGATGCAACAAGAAAGGAGTACATATTTTGTACCAGAGCAAACAATGACACTGCAGCAGGACAGCTTTCTGCAGCACACTTAGCCACCAAGTTTAAGGAATGAGCCATACATGGTATGTACTCAGCTTCACTACACTCATTCTTGATTATCTGTTGGGTCCCCAGATATTTACCAGACATGTTGCTGGCATTGTCATAGGACTGTCCTCGGCAGTCGATAACTGGAATGTTCTTCTCTTTAAGAAAATCAAGAACAGTTGTAGCAATATCTCTGCCAGTGTGGCTTAGCATGGAAATAAACTGCAAAAACCTTTCAACTGGACCTGTAGTAGGCAGTACATAGCGGATTGTAAAAGTAAGTTGATCCATGTGTGAAATATCAGGTGTGGAGTCAACAGAAATTGAGAAGTACTTTGCTGTTTTTACTTCATCTGTTATTGAGGACATAACCTTCTCTGCCATTATTCCAATGACTTCCTCAGAAATGACATGGGACAAGTAGGAAGTATGACCACTACCTTTGTTTGCGTGTTTCTTGATATGTGCTGCCAAGAAACTGTCGTATGTGCTCAGCAGCTCTAGAATCCCAAGATAGTTTCCATTGTGTACTGATCCAATTACTTCATCTTTACCTCGAATGGCTAGCCCGCGTTCGCAAAGTAGCTTTAAAACATCTACACACCTCCTCAATACTGCTTGCCAGTACTCGCATTCACTTTCATATTGTTGTACTAGATTAGAGTCAATACGGGCACCCGCAGTCTTTCGATATATCATTTCGACCATACTTTTCCTGTGCTGATCTGACCTACTGTGAGATTCTATGACATACCTAGCGTTCTTCCAACCATTGAAGCCAGTTGTGAATGAGCTTTCCACCTTTGACATAAGCTTGCAAGCAAAACAATACACTTTACCAGTTGTTTTAGAGTAACAGAGCCATTTAAGATTAATTTCTTGGCCAGATAATGAATGAGTTCGAGTGAATAATGTCTTTGTACAATGACGGGTTCTGTTTAGCTCTTTCACAGCTGACTCTTTGAAGTCACCATCACAGTGTCGACATTCTGCGCTTCCCTTTTTCAACCAATAGTCACACACATTTTCAGTAATTATTTTAGGTCATAATCCAAGATCCGTTTCAAATCCTTGTTCAGTACCGGTATTCATAACTTTCACTTCTTCTTGTGTCTCCTCACTGTCACTGTGTTCAGGTTCAATTGCGCTAACTACACTAGGTTCAGTACTAGTTGTGGCTTCTCCAGTTGTTTCAGGCGTAATTGGTCTCTACTGATTCAGATTCAGTTTGACCGGATTCAGTTTGAGTTTGTGATTTTGCAGATTCAGATACTGTTGGATATGTCAACCATTGAGTTATTTTTGGTAGTTTTTTTACTCTTTGGTTTACGTCTGCCTTTTCTTGTCGTTTAACAGAGCCAGCTTTATACTTCCTCCCTTGATCACGATCACGACTTGTTGATTTCTCCATTGTGCCTCAGTGCAGCCTCACTGCCTTATCCTGAAACATAAAAACATAAAAAACAAACTATTTACACTTGACCCTCGGTTTAGTATTAATTAATACAGTTTAATTAATTAATTAAATACAGACACTAAACAGTTGTTCGGGTGAAAAAGTCGCTTTATGGGAAAAGTCGCCAGCCCCCACCAGTGGCGACTTTTTCCTTAAATATGTATAAAATGTATTTATTATGAAATCTAAGCTAAACTGACCTAACCTAGCCTAAGTACGTTTCATATAAAAAAATTAATTACATTAATTTAACATTTTTCAACTTATTTATGTTATTATAAAGCTGACTAAAACTCCCCCATCCCCATTTATTGACTGGCGACTTTTTCGAGATACGACTTTTACCATTACTTACCACTAAACACACTCACATGTGCACTCCACAGCGGCCTGAATAGAACTAAACTCCCGCCAGCAAAGAGAGTGATACCATAATTATCACTAATCATTAATCAATTGTATTATTTATAGTGGAATCCAACATTATAATTATATGTGAGAGCGCGGGGCCCTCACAGGCGCGGGGCCGTAGGCCATGGCCTACTCGGCCCCCCCCTAAATCCGCCACTGGTTCTATATTTACTGCAAAATTGTATGCTATATACAGGCTTTAATATATATTTGTTACAACTCAAGACCTTACTAAGTTTGTTGTTTGTTCTGACTCCCTTTCTTCCCTGAAAGCTATACAGTCTTCTTCTTGGCATCATATAGTCATTCAGATTAATTGAATTACTCAATCAGTATAATCTTGATGTTGTCTTTTTATGGACTTCTGGTCATGTTGGTACTCGTGGGAATGATACTGTTGACGAAACAACATGCGTGGCTCGTCGGCTTGACAAAGTTCAGACCATTTTCTCTGTTGATGAATTTAAGAAGCTCATTTCGCATTTCATTCTCTCTGAGTGGCAACGGGAATTGTCCTGATGCAATGGACTCCTTCCTCAGATGGAACCTGTTCTTTGGAAAAGGATGCCAGAAAAGAATCGCAGGAGTGATTTCATATTAACCAGGCTTAGGTTGAATTGCTCTGAGAGTCTAAACTGTCCCATGGACATATTTTTGATGCAACTTTATTTAAAAGGTGTGGTACTTGTGATGATCAACTCACCCTAGAACATGCGATTGTTCATTGCCCTACTTGTACGGTAATTTTCTTAGAACTGATTTGATTAACTATTGTAATGGCAAAGGAATTTGTTTTTCTTATGCAAGAGTTTTGGGAGATGAATTTCCATCATCCCTACTTTTGACCTTAGATCGCCAATTTATCTAACCTGATCTAGGTGTTTATCATTTGATAGTCCTTTTGTAGTAGCTATAGTATTACTCTACACAAGAGCATAAAAATTCTTATAGTGGGCACACTAGGGGCCACTTCGGCCTATCGAGGTGGCTCCACTATGTAAAAACTGCTTGTACATTGGCAACAACCAATTATTACAAAACTAATTAATTATCAATTTAAAACTAAAGATACAATCTCTGGATCCAGAGGATCAAAGTCATAATAGGCTACTATCCACAAATATGTTACACTCTATATCTATTTATAACTGACATGCAAATATATTAGATCCAAAGAATCCAGTCAATTTCATTATAGTACCCATCAATACCAGTACTTTGCCAACCAAAAATAAGTCATGGTCCATATCAATTGCGGACCAAGTCACAATTACAACCATATATATTACAATATATATACTTTAGAGGAAAAGTGTAGGTGTGGCTATAAAGACTGTACAGTAATGTAGAAATGTGTGTGTACCCATTTTGGGTCTCCTATTTAAAGGTGTTTGTGGGGCAAGTGAAGATCATGAGTTTTTCAATACCTCATAGTACTTTGGGGGGGCACTGCTCGGTAGAGGAATCTCTCTAAATGGGGTGTGTATGGACAGAGTATCCCCTAACCCAAGAAGCTGCCTCCCTATATCCCACAACACTTGTGTTGAGCAGTGGGATCTATCACCTAAATGCACATAATATATATGAAATAAACTAGTACTATTCATGCAATAAAAATGGGCTTAAACACTATCACCAGATGTCTCTTGCAGATATCAAATTATCCAACCTTCTTTTGAAAGAATAAAGTGTATCTGAAGTCACTACTACTTCTGTCAAACTGTTCCAAAACTTAATTACTCTGTTTGTAAAACTGTTTTCTTAAATTTGTTCTACATCTTGGCTTAAATAATTTCATATGACCTCTAGTCTGGTTATTATGATCTTTAATGAAAAGAGAATAAAAATTTATCTTATCTAACCCTTTTATCGTTTTATACACCTCTATCATATCACCACTTAACCACCTCCTTTTTAATGAGAACATGTTTAGATGCGCCAGTCTTTCCTTATATGTCAATTGTCTTAGAGAGGGGATCATTCTTGTTACTTATTTCTATACTTTTTCCAGTTTTTCAATATCTTGTATCAAATAGGGACTATTAAATTGAATACAGTAGTCGAGGAGGGGTCTCACATATGAAATGTGTAGTTGCTTTATAATATTGGGTGATTTGTATTCAATATGTGTGTGTGTGTGTGTGCATGAGATTGAGTCTAGCGTTTGCTTTATTTCTGATTACCATATAGTGATTTGAAGGTGTAAGTTCATTAGTCACAGTGACACCCAAGTCTTTCTCTTTATCATCATTTTTAATCTAAATTCCATTTATATTGTATTTAAATTCTGGATTTTTTGGCCCAATATGCATAACCTTGCACTTATCAACATTAAATTTCATCTCCCACTTATCTGCCCAGGCTGTTACTCTATCTAAGTCTTTTTGTATTGTCATTGCTCCTGCTACTGACTTGACATTATAGCCTAATTTTGTATCAACAGCAAATTTTGAGGTTTTACATGATAGGCCCTTCTCTAGATCATTTATATAGACAACAAAAAACAGAGGTCCCAGCACACTCCTTGTGGGACTCCGCTCAATACAGGTCTCCAAGTAGACTTATTTCCATTTAGATGAACTCTGACTGAGAAACAGAAAATATTCTTCTATCCAGTCAGCTATATGACCTCTTATACCATGGGCTCTAACTTTTACCAACAATCTTGCATGAGGAACAGTATCAAATGCCTTTGCAAAATTTAAGTATACTATATCTACTGGCTCTTTATTGTCCAAATGCAATAGGACTCCATCATAAAATTCAATCAAGTTGGTTAGACAGGACGTTCCATTTCAAAAGCCCCGCTGGCTATCATTTATAAGGTTGCACTCTTCAAGGAACTCGGTAACTTTACCTCTAATGATACTTTTGTAATTTGCAAATAATGGAGGTGAGGCTGATGGGTCGAGATTTTTGCCAAGTTTCTATTTCCTTTTTCTTTTCCATCGTGCGTTGTAGAGTGGAACCCTACAACTGAAGTGGTAGAGGTCTTTTTTTCATTTCCTTTTTAGTCTTGGTGCCAATAATCCAGTAGGGTTGCAGCATCTTAAACAGAAATAAAATAAATAAAATAAAGATGGCCAGATGTATAATAACATCAGGGCAGTTTTAACTGAAATGATTCAAGTGTGGTATGTAGATTGAAACTTTAAATTAAAATTAAGCTCTTGACTAAAAATTAATATAGTGATTTTCTTTTTAAAGGATGTTAGTGTGTGTGTGTGAAATATTATATGGGCAAGAGAATTTGGAAGAGAATTTTTTTTTTTTAGAAATGTGAGTGGCGAGAGATTTTCGTAGATTGTGCAGTCTGGAAGTTGGCTCATTATACTAAACTAAACTAGGCTACTTATAAAATTACCGAAGTAGCCCAGCTTGCATTACTTGAGCTAAAGTATACATTATTTGCATAAATTTACATTCATGATGATGTTCATTTATACCATGCTAGCCTAAACTTCAATTTTGAGGGTAATCTGTACTCCTAATTAGGTATATAGATTCATTGATTTCTACTTTAAAATTTGTCATCTGGTCCAGAACATTCAATACTTCATTAACTGGAAGTTGGAAGTGAAAGTGGCAAAACCTTCTCAGTTGTGCTCCAAAATTTTTTACAAATTGTTGAATTATTACATTATTAATTCTGTAAATTTGGCTTTGTTGGGATTATTAAAGTACAAGTAGCTCCATTCTGAAGTTTTAAGCTTAATTTAACTCTGTATTTAAAGAGATCTAGGGGTTCATTCAGTGCAAGCCCACTTTTGGCCAGATTAACCTAGGCCCCTATTACCTTATTCCATCCAGGGGATAGCCTAACTTAGACCATAAAGCTTTTAACTGAGTTAAAGAATAGTATTTAAGATGACTTTAGGCAGTGACTGTAAGGTTTTTAAGAAGAAAGTTAGGGAAGGGGGTTAAGGCTGTAGCGTGTGCAAGTTGTGATTATTGTATCACTCAGCATATATCAAAATTACAGAATAAATGTACAGGGATACGAAGTCCTCAAATATTTTGTGTTTTTGCAATAAGTGCTTAGTGGAGGTTAGGGACATGCTCAAGGCAAAGTTTAAGAAAGCTGCTAGCTCAGAGTCCATTGGGCGAAGGTAGGGTATGGTAGTTGGCCCTATGATTGATAGTGTAGCTAGTGAGACTAATGGGTGGACATCAGAATAATGCACACCACTTTTGGAAAAAAAAATTTCTAAAAAAAAAAAAATGACAGTTAACCTAACCAGGCCTTCAATGTTATTCCCATGTCCACCATTGAAGGCCTGGTTAGGTCAACTGTATGCCCTTGACAGTTGGTTAGGTTAAGTTGTGTTATTTTGGTTGATTATACTGAAAATAACACTACTTAACCAATTGTTGAGGGCATACAGTTGACCTAACTGGGCCTTTAATGGTGGATATCGGAATAACATTGAAGGCCTGGTTAGGTCAACTGTATGCCCTAACCAGGCTGAAACCTATAAATCCAAGAAGTTATGGAAAAATAAAATGCTTTTGGAGATGGTTTGCATTATTCAGATGTCCGCTGACTAATGTAATAGGCCAGAAATTGAGTAATACAGGAAATACTAATGTAAGATGTAGTGAGGTTGAGCCTAAGCCTGGCCCTAGTGCTAGAGACAGGGATACAGACCCAAGTAAAGTTAAGCCTAAGCCAAGTGTTAGTGATAAAGATGCAGGTCTAAGTAAAGTTGGGCCTGATGAATGGTACAGAGTCAAAGGTCATTCAAGGAATAGGATTAGAGAGAATAGTAATCATATTGTAGCAACTAGTAACAGGTTTCAGATACTAGGGAATTTAGATGTGAATTTAGTGTGAATTTACCATGGTTGGGGACTTGGGGTCTCTATTATTAGGAATCAGGACCATAAATTTTCCAATAAAGAAAGGAAAACTTGTAGAAGAATATGTATTCTAGGTGGTAATATTTCTAAAGTCAATGAGGTAGTGAAGAAGTTGCTTATAACCTGAGGTAATAATATAGTTCATGTAGGTATAAATGACTTAACAAGCAAGGATAAAGATGGTAGATTTAAGTTAAACAGAAATTCAGGAAACAAAAATATCATTACTTAACCAAACCAATTGTCAAGGGCATACAGTTGACCAAACTGTGAAAGAAGAAATTGCAGGGGTATAGCAGAAAAGTACCCCTTTTTTTTTTATACTATATTTTAGGCACTGGTGTATCCAGAAAAAAGTTTTGGTGGGGGCTGAATATTTTTTCAGTTGATGTTTTTTTAAGTTATAATTGGTGTTTCATTGAATATTTTATTTATATAGCTATATTGAAGGTCATTTTGTCAAGATTTGGTCAGTTAGGCATGTATCCCGCCTGGTTCTCTTCTAAGTATCATGAATTTTTTTAGGTGTTCTAAAACCCTTAAACTTTTCCCCCTGACTTTAACATTTTGGGGGGAGCTTTAACCCCCTCAGCCCTCCCCCTGCCTATGCCCCTGACTGTCAGTATGATATTTCATACATGAATTGGTATATGTAGTTTTGAAACTTCTTAATTATGGATTGAAGTAAGGGGATCACGGATGATTTTCCTTCTGTCTTACTTAATGGACAGAATTAATCTCTTCTTCCGAAGGAATTGTCAGCAAAATTCCAAATTCTGGATGTAGTTTGGAGATGGTTCATAATAGGTTAGTACCCTGGTTAGTAGCAAGTTAGATTAAATTAGGCTGGGTTGGGTTGGGTTGGGTTGGGTTGGGTTGGGGTTGTACTGACTAATGATTTTGCTGACTATTGACTCCTGACTCCAACTACTTCGTAAAATAAGCCAACTAAACCAACTACTGACTAGTCACTGCAACTCGAGTATTTATGGACTCTCATCTTTGAATTGCTTCTCAATTCTAGAATTTTACCGAGTTATTTGAACCCTATATTTACTATATAGTTATATAGGCTATATGATAATACCAGGTTGAAACTTTCTAATCCTTGTAAGAAATATAGTATGGTACTTAGGAATAGTCTTATTTGTAATGATTCTTCTCTGCGCTATTTAATTATTAAGATTCTTGTACTCATGCATTTGCTCAATCAAAAAGTAATCCACTTCTGGAGTTTACATATTTTTTGAATAATTGGGATAAGTTCTATGGTGAAAGAAAGTTGTATACCATGGACAGACACAGGGTAATAGTAATAGACTATTACAGGATTTTTCAAGTAATAGTAATATAATAGATCATCATTTTTTGGCTGTAATAGTAATGATAATAGAAGGCAAAGTAATAGATAATAAATAGTCTATTACTTTTCTATTACAGTGGTAATGGACATATTGTGTGAACAAAGAACTGAAAAATTAATTAAATCTACTCTAAACTAATATTTGAAACAAATATTTATTTGGCTCCCACTCAACCTCATCCTGAATCTATCAATGCAGAGCCCTCTGCCACTCAGCCTCAGACTGGACCCCTGAGTTCAGAGCCCTCTGCCACTCATCCTGGATCCATGAGTGCAGAGCCCTCTGCTTCTCAGTCTTATCCTGGATCCCTGAATCCAGACACTGCTACATCGCCAGCTCAATACCATCTCACACAGGGTACCCCCAAGGGGCCTTGGTGAATTGGGATGCTGGGAATGCAGTTGGGGGTCATGATGAGGAGGCATCTTGGACAATGGTGGTAAGGAGTGGCTGGAAGTGAGTGACCCCTCCGAGAACTGCAACCACTGTAGTAGCTAATGGTGGTGGTCCCTTAAGGGGGTCTGGTCCTACTCATGCACTGGCTAGAGGGAGTCAGCTTGTGGCAAAGGTTGGCAGAGAATGGCAGGGTATTATAAGGCCTGCCAAAACAGATTGTATGATGGCTATACCAATGAAGACTGCGAACATTTTTGTCTCGTGATGTCAACCTGATCTTATGGCTGAGGAGCTGCAGGCATTTGTGGAAGATAAAGTGAACCTTCAGGTTACATGTAGGAAAATTGACTCCAGATGGACTATGTACAGTTCCTTTCAAGTTACAGTAGTCTGTGATGATCCAGGGGTACTTATGGATCCAGCAGTATGGCAGGAATGGGTATATGTACAGCAGTTCTATGAGAAGAAGGGAAGAAAAACACCTGCAGCCCCTCTCTCAAGTGCTGGAGAGGGTAATTATGGAGATATCATGCATTGTACTGTGGAGGAAAATCCAGCTGGGTCTAATGCTGTAACTGCTGTACCTGGTGTAAGTGGAATTCAACATGTAGAGATGGCTAGCAGAACTCTTACATCTTCCTAATTGCAACATTCAAGGTACTCTTATAACTGTAGAGGCCTAAGCTTAGGCAATAACAGCAAACACAGGTGGATCATAATTGATAAGCTGTTAGAGGATGCTGATATTCTGTCTGCAGGAAACATGGCTATGGAAACAGGACTTAAAGGACCTGAATAGCCTGTCCACTCAGTGTCCAGTAACTTTCATGGGATAGGAGAGGCCACCAGAGATAAACAAGATGGTCTCCTTGCAGGCCACCCACCTGGTGGGGTAGCTATTCTATGGAGGTTGGGGTATGGGAAATATATTAGTGAATTAAAACTTGGTTTGAATTGGCTAACTGGAATAGAAATTTGTGTAGACAATAAAAAATTTGTAATTCTGTGTATCTTTTATGCCTTTTCAGGCAGTTGATAATGATTATTATTATCTCATTAAATTGGGGCAGGTCAGCAGTATTATTGATGAGTTGGATACAACATGTGTAGCTATTACACTGGTCAACACTCATTTTATTGCCAATCATATTAGAGTGATTTTGGGGTAACTTTGTGGTGCTGATTCCGAATATGACCGGTTTTGCTAGATTGGCTCTAATTTATGAGATAATTGGTACCCCATTGAAACACGTAAAAATGCAAAAAATTTAATGTTCAGGCAGAGCCTACTTACAAATCGCATTGAAATTGTCTCAAATCATACAAAAGTAAACACATAAAATACATAATGGCATTTTATTCGGTATAATAACAGATAAACACAGTAAGCTGATTCGCATAATTACAATTAATGTATAGTAAATCTCTGTTTGTACGATTCTCTTTTATGTGGGTTATCAGGACAATCATGTTGGAGGTTCCAGCAATAGTCTGCCATCATGTGTGTGTCCCATCTGCCTTGATACCTTTCCTCCATCACCTTGATATCTTGATGAAACCTCTCCCCTTGTTCCTCACTAAAATCACCAAGATTATCCGGAAATCTATGTAAGTGGCTATGGAGGAAGTGTACCTTTATGCTCATATTAGTACCCAACTTTTCAAAGTTTGTGAGCATGTTTTGCACCAGTTCTTCATAATTGTCTGCTTTGTGGTTACCCAAGAAGTTCTTGACAACTGAGACATAACTGCACCAGGCAGAAGCTTCAACACCATTCATAAATTTTGTGAAATTAGAATCCTTGATAAGTGTATGGATTTGAGGGCCATCAAAGATTCCAGCTTTTAGTTTTTCCATACTTAGTCCAGGGAACGATCTACAAATGTATTTGAAGCAGACTTTGACAGACTGAGGTCCCGTATCAGATCATTGAGTTTGTCTTCGGAGAACTGCTAAGGTGTTGAAATGCTTCCTTCATAGTCACTTCCACTACTACCACCTAAGTCCTGAATTTCTTCAAATTCTGACAATGGAAGGTCGGGCAGTGTGGTAAACACTGGTATGGGAATGTCTTCGCTGTGACACAGGTCGCCTTGCTGATTCCAAATTGGGATAATCCCACTTGAGTTTCTTGTATCGATTGAAACCTTTCACATTAACCACACTGTCAACTGACTACTGGTTGGGTGGCCGATGACTTATATACAGAGGGGGAATATTCTAGAATGATCGCGGAGTAAACACTAAGAATATTTGCGTGTCTCACCATCTAGAATGTTCTGGTAGTTTCCCATATGCACGCGTTATGGTTACGTTTCCTATTAATTGAGGGTATTCATTATCTCAAGAACTAGAGCCAAATTGGAAAAACTACTTTCATTTTGGAATTCAGCAACCCCAAAATACCCTAAATTCATACGAATTTCCTTGGCAACGAAACAAAAAATATTTTTTTGTTGAGCTGTGTTATTGGTGACTTTAATGCTAATGTGCTTAATGATAATTCTTTGTTTAGCAACCTCTTAAAAGCCTTTTGTGAAGATAATAACTTGACTCTTTCATCCATATGTGTGATAGTTGGCACACCATCTCATAGTTGGATCATTGTATTTGTATGTTCATTATACACAGTGATTCACTAGCCTACTTAGTCAGTGCTCCAGACAACTATCTCCAGCAAATATCTTTCAGGAAGATACTCACATGTCACATTTAATGGCAAGTCATCCAAAAACAAGCTTTTTCCAAATGGGGTCCCTCAAGGCTCTGTTCTCTCACCAACACTGTTCAACTCATAAATGCATGACATTCCAACACCCATAGATAACAAGCTTACTTTATCATCAAATGCAGATGACACCACACTAACATCCACCCACAACAACATCGACACTGCTACAAATAACCTACAAACATACATAAATAGTATACAAGACTGGCTCACACACAATAGACTCAAAGTAGTGCCCACAAAATCAACCATCACCTTGCTAACAAGCAACACAAAAGAACACCAGATAACTCCATAGATTACACTAAACACCACCAACATTCCACACACTCACAGGACCAAAATACTTGGGGTCACATACAATACATCATTATCTTTTGCAAACCACATTCAGGACATTAAAAGCAAATGTATGTCAGGACTTAACACGCTTAGGGTACTAACAGGCACAAACTTTGGACACCAGCAAGAAACATCACTCATATACAAACAATATATTTGCTCAGTTATGGACTATGCTAGTAGGGGGTGTCAATTTGGGAGGTGAAAATTAATTTTTGCCAATTCTTTCACTGAGGGGGTTTTAAAAATGTTTTTGGATGTGAAGAATTCAAATCTGCTATTATTTTTGTGATTGCTCAACACTTAGCTTGGTAAATCTACGTTTGATTAAAAAGCACATAAATTGCTCTCGGAAAACAACATTTATTAATTTTAGCTTCTCAAAATGTCAGGTAATGCTATAAAAATTTTAGTTTCTCTGCATAAAACATATCCTAGTAATCATAAAACATATCCTTGTAATCATAAAAGAACATTAGAAAGTAATGACATCAGTAAAAAAAAATATTTAAACAATAAGTTTCATCAAGTCTTGCTTTGATTCATTCTTGGACATCAGCCGCCGACTTGCTTCTTGGCCTCTGATATAGTCCTCACGTTTCTCATGTGTATACACCCTGCCTGCTGCCTCTGTGACTTGTTTCACACACCTCTCTATTGACTGAGCATGACAGGGGCACTGTGGAACTTGCATAGGCTTGTCAAAGAACTTCTTTACTTCCGCTGTAGTCAGTTTACATGTCAAAGGAGGTTCAAATACCCTGTCAGACCAGTCTGTCAGCTCCAACACGGAAGAAGCACTGGGGTTGATGGAAGGTGTCTTCCTGGGACGTACAGAAAGATCTCCAAGTGTGTCATCATCTCCACCCCTCATGTCAACAATCTTTTGGACACCAGCTCTCCTCTCCTCACTGTCATCTGAGCACAAGAGTGTCTGGATTATCATTTCGCTGAATGCATACCATGCTGAGCGCTTGATGGTTGGCAAAACAGCATCCACTACAGCCTTCTTTTGCAGCCTAACTAGCCGCAGCTGAAACAAGATGTGGCGTGGGCCTTCCACCCAAGAGTGTTTTACTTTGATGTTGAACCAACAGGGGTAGTACACACCAACAATGTATTCCACTATCAGTCTTAAGTTGTTGAGGGTTTTGCCTTTAAGGCCATGTTTTGAAACCCATATGCGACAAAGCCTGTTTGCTGTTGTCAACCACCTTGAATGGCTCACTGGACCAATTTCAAGAAGGGCCAGATCTGTGGGAAGTTCTCCTGTCCTTATGGCCTGTGTGATCCTATACCCGTACGCTTGATCAGTAGAGAGATCCTTTACGACATTGTCACTCAGTGAAGTAAGAGGCTCTCCAATTGAGAGTTTGGTGAATGAAGGATCAATTTCAAGTTCGGTTGCAGTGTCTAGCATCTTGCCAATGTTACCTGTCCACTTGTTGTTAGACAAGGTCTTCCCATCCAGTGCTGTGATCAAGTGTCGCAGGGGTAACTCGTTAGTGTGGAGGGCGCAAACCAACCAGATCAGCTTACGGCAAAGCTTGACCTCTACCCAATGCATGGAACCACCCTCCCAGCCAGTGTTAACATTTGTAGAATCACCTCCAATGGCCTGCAGGCTTTTATCAATGTCCTTCTTCTTCATGAAATCTACAAGATTATCAGCAATAACTTCAGCAGGTTTTTTTCTCGTTGAGCCTTTCTCAGGAGTGAAGTGGTAGAGATATCTTCCACCTGGCTCACTGCACACACAATAATGCTCTTCTTTGATGATGCTGGGGAACTGATGATCTGAATTGTCTGCTTTCAGCATAACTTCAGTTGTATCTTGATGGCCATCAAAGAAGATGTAGTCAATTTCACCCTTCTTACAAAGATCATCAAATTCCTGATCCAGGGATCTCATAACTTTTTCTTGGGCCCTCTTGACTTTATTGTGATCAACTACAAGTCTCTTGTCTTCTTCAGTGATCAAGCCAGCATCCATAAAGGCAGCTGTGGCACGCAGGCCAACACCATATCTGATGCTATGCATAGCAACATTAGGTATTTCTAATGTGTTGTACTCTGGCTTTTTATTGGAAGTTGAAGACGTGCTTGGTATTTCTAATGTCACTTCATAACTTCCATCCTTTCTATCTTGAGCATCAGCTATTTGTTCTTCATTTTCATCATCAGAGAAAATTATTTCATTTGATGGCATTGAAACATCCTGCTTACTCATCTGCTTTTATATTCAGCAAGCCTTCTTCTTTCGTCTTCTTGCCGCTTCTGCTTTTTGACTTGTCTGTTGTGCTCAGGTTGATCTGGCAAGCCAATCTGATGTGGTCCAATAGAACCAGACTTGTCTCTCTGACCTTTAATGAAAGCAAGTTCCTTCACAGGGATCTTCATCTCCCTAGGGCATGTACAGTTAATGTGAGTCATTTTTGCAACCAGCATCTGCAAGGCAGCCAAATTCAGAGCAGAGAACAATTTTACACTTGCAACTGAGGATGTCAAAAAGCTTGTCAAGTTTTGCAATGAAAGCCTCTTTGACATGTAGCTTTCCTCTCCCAAGAGATATGTTTTTGGCCTGCTCCCAGCTCTCTTGGATCTTGTTTAAGATTGTGACTCGTGAATTTACAACAGGGGCTACAAAAGAACTGTTTGCTCGTTCCCACTTTTCAAGCACTTTAGGGTAAATGTCCTTTGCAAGACTGGCTGCTGGGTAGTTTCTCACATCCTCACCACTTTGTTCTCTTAGCAGTAGCCCATATTTCAGAACGTCTCGCAGAGTTGGGAGTTCAGAGGGCAACAACTCTCTACCAGTTCCAATTAGGTTTCTCATATGTGTGAATGTCCCCAGTCTTGTCCTCCTTTTAGAAGCCATTGTAGGTCAATTCCCACTGGTTAGGATGGTAGCACTGATGGACAAGTAATCTTCAGCACTGATGAATATGTTTCAACCTGTGAAATAAGCAAAAACAGCAGTGCATTATATATACAGCATATATAATTATTAATATAATAATTATTATATAATTCTACAAAAAAGTCACTATTTTTATGTAGCTTCTTACTAAGCAAAACTAAATTATATTAAATTAACAAAAATATCTTTAGAATTCCTAAGTCATGCAACTTTTTAGCACCCCTCATATTTGGAATTTGAAAGTTGAAAAATTCGACACACCCTACAGTATGCTAGCCCATGCTGGGCACCCATTATCTCAAACACACACATGAACACCTTACAGACAATACAAAACAATGCACTTCATATCATTACAGGATGTACTCAACATCAATAGAACACCTGCACACAGAAACAAAAATACTGAAAGTTAGGGAACATTTAGATATGAGGGGAACACAATTCATGGCAGCAGCAACAACTAACCCATAACACCCTTGCCACTACATGACAGTACATGTACATTAATAGGGTGCATTAAACACCCCATGATTTTCAAAAAGTTGTTGGATTTTAATGTCTATTCCCTCAAATGTTACACTTGTTGGTAGAAGTATGTATGCAAAAAATAAATCAAATCGGAGGTGGTCCTGGGTGGCCACCGGCCACTTTTATATATTTAGTAGTGATGCACCGAATATTCGGCAAATATTCGGTATTACTTATAATACTAATCAGGGTTGTGGAGTCGGTCCAAAATTTTCCGACTCCGACTCCGACTCCACACATTGTAAAAATTCGACTCCGACTCCACACATTGTAAAAAATCTAAAAATCCGACTCCGACTCCTCACATTTTAAATATACGACTCCGACTCCTCTAGTGTTTCACTCTATAATTATCATAATAATAAGACATTTCATCACCACCACATGAATCGTCAGGTTACTTTCTAGGATAAGGGAACATTCAAATATTAAGAAGGATATTGACTTGTAGATATTATCATATTAAGGGATTTTTATTTTTTCCAATAATATATATATATATATATATATATATATATATATATATATATATATATATTATATCCCCGCAAGGGGGTTCTAAGCTCGTGCTCTTGAGTGCTCTTTGTGCTCGTTTGTACGTGCTTGTTCCTGGAGGTTTCACGTGCGCCCTCCCGGCCCTAGCACCCAAGGATGATGGGGCTCGACCCTGCAGTCCTTGTCATCCTTGGTCTTTTTCCACTTCGACTGTCCCCTCCACCCTTTCTTTTTCCTCTGTCTTTCCTCTCACTTTTTCTTTGTTTTTCCGCTGAGATATGCCCTTTAAATAGAGGCGAATCGGTTCTTCCTGAACTAAAAAAAAAAAAAAAAATATATATATATATATATATATAAATGAAAAAGATTCTCTTAAACATAATTAAGGTCTAACCAGTAGTAGTGCTACTTAAAATTTAATAACCCTTCTTAACCTAGTGGCTATAACCAGGGTTGTGGAGTCAGTCCAAAATTTTCCGACTCCGACTCCGACTTCACACATTGTAAAAATTCGACTCCGACTCCGCCCTGAAACGTGCGACTCCCACTCCGACGACTCCACGACTCCGACTCCGACTCCACAACCCTGATACTAATATACAAATATTCGGTATTACTATACTTACATTGATTGAAAGTTGAAAATGTATAAAACACAACGCCAATGTCACTACTCCAACTTTGCTCGTTTCCGCAAATTTGGCCTCGCTTTGCGGTCACATTCAACCACTTGAAGAAGATTTTGGAAGTGGTCTTCTCCTCTTGCAGCTGAGACAAAATCAGTTGTGAGCTTTACTGCTCTCTCCGCAGGGTCATTCACAACATTTAACCCATCCACAATGGACTTGGCTGCCTTGAAGTGGTCATTTTTCTGCCAATTGTCAACATCCTCTGTTAGGAAGGTCATATCCAGGTGAAGAAGGTTCACTGTAAACCACGAGTCCTCATTCACAAGATCAGCCAGGGTTGTCGCTTCTGTAATTTTTAGAAATGACGGTTTGCCATATCCAGAACCGTAGCGGTGTTTTGGAGTGCTTGGCATTTCATCTGGTTGTATGGCCAGTAACACATCTGCAAGGGCACGACGCTCCTTTTGAGGTACTGCATTGCTGAACAGTGCCAAAACAACCAGTTCTGGGGTTAAATACCACAAATGTCTATCAAAGGCTTTCACAGCGCTGACTGAAATGATTGAGTTGACAGCTTTATAGTTGAGCAGAGTCTTGTATAAGCACAAATCAAACCATGGGGCATTTGAAGCAGACTGACATATGAGCCACCAATCACAATAAATATAAACAACAAAAACAACAAACTCCTTCAGTTTTTCCTGTTGATGTTGTGTTGTTACAGTTCCTCGAGGTAGTACAGAAATTTGCTCTTCAAGTAGGCATATTTTGATGGAATAAAGAATCTTTGACATCCACCTTGCTTTATGCATGGCCCCAGGTCTGTGGAGTGTTCCTTGTTTTGTGACATCATCATCGAGGACTACCTGGCAGAGTTGTGCCATTTCCTTGTAGTCTTCCCTACAGTATGAAGTGCTTGTGCGGATTGTGCTTAAAACCTTGTTTTTGCAGGATAAAAGCAGTTGTTGTGCATCGTCATTGTACATTGAAATGTCAATTTTGGTTAAACTTTCATCCTTTGCATGCGATATGCGTTCCCAATTCTTCTGGAATCTTTGGAACAAAGATGCTTCTGGAGACTTTGATGTCTCAATTTTGAGAGCGTCAAACACATGATCCAGGATTACCTCTCCAACATGATGGCGACATGCACACCACAGAAGAGCACGGTCCAGTTTTGATTGAATGGTAACACAGGCAGCTGTAACGTGTCCAGTGTTTGATGCTGTTGTGTCAAAACATAAGTTGACAACTGACTGTTTGCACTTCCATGAATGTAGAAACGTGTAAGTGTGCTCGGCAATGATGTCACCTGATGACATATCACTTCCACGAGGATATCTAGCCACTCCCAGTAGCTTTACATCAGTGGCATTCCCAACCAACACTGGCAATCTTTCTTCCTTGCCATTCTTGTTTGTGAGCGTATGCATCTGCTTGCCATCCCAGTGAAGTGTTGCAGCTGTTGGGGCGATCCAATTTTCTCGAATATCTTTGGCGATAGCACTTGTTATTGATCGTCGAGCCTTATCAGCAGTTGAATACGACTTGGCCACACGACGTGGATCACCTCCTGCCTCTTGAATTACAGCTTCGGTGAGCACAGCCTGTTGAACAGGAGTTATGTTTAGTCGAGTAGCAACAGACACGACTGAAGGCCTTTTCAGAATATCATGAGGAATAAAGGCAGACGTACCTGCATATGTTGATCTGTGGTGACTACGCTTCCTTTGAAGCTCTGGAATCGCCTCTTCTTCAGTTTCTTCCAAGCTATCTGCAGAGGCACTATCATCAGAGCATACAGAACTTTTCATCTCTTGTACACTGGATGATTCATGACGTTCTCGTCTTGAAGCTTCTGCTAAGATGCGTTTTTCTTTTCTACGATCTTTATCAGCTTTCTTCTTGTCAACACTACCAAATGAGGCTACTCTGTCAGATTTCATTGACTCTAAAAATGCTCTATCTTCCTCATTCTTAATGTTTGTCATTGCATCTTTTGTCCATACACCAAAGGTCTTATCAAGATGTTCATTCATGGATTGCAACTTAGCCAAAGTGTTTGGAGATTCTCTGCGAGAAACAGGTATTTGACGCAATTTGTTATTGTCATTAAGAAGGTCAAGTATTAGTTTGCAGCATTGATGGTCTGAAAGCATAGGAATATTTGCTTTAGTGTAGAATGTTTTCAGCTGGATAAGGACTATGCTGGCAGATTTCCATTTGAGTGGCTGTGTTTGTTTGCCTTCACATATTTCTTTCTGGATGTGCCACATCACGCATCGAAGAACCTGCTGGCAAGTTGGGAGGCGGACTCCTGTCAATGTACCATCTCCTTCTGTAAGAGCATTGCCAAGACCAAAAATGGCACTTGCTAATCTGGTCTTCTTAGCTTCCATTGTTACAGCTTCCATTGTTTCTGAAAGACAATAAAGGATATTATTAGACTATAAGTGAAGTTTCGTTTATGGTACATGTTTTATGTAAATCACCCCTTTAGGGTGCATCAAACGCCCTTAGGTTCTTGGATTTTAATGTCTATTCTCTCAAATGTTATGTAAATCACCCCTTAGCAACTCTATATTAAAAGAAACAATGTAAGTAGTCAACTGGTTGGTAAATAAAAAAAATAGATATTTTTACATAGCGCGGCCCCCGAAAATTGCCGCGAAAATATAAAGGTGACCGGTGGCCACCCAGGACTACCTCCGATTTAATTAATGTTTGGCATACACACTTCTAGCAACAAGTGTAACATTTGAGAGAATAGACATTAAAATCCAAGAACCTAAGGGCGTTTGATGCACCCTAAATTGTACAATCATACACTAACATCTTGCACCATTAAGGTAATACCAGAGAGACATCATAAGTTTATAACCAAATACTCCATTCCATACCACACCCCACAGACATCACACAGTACAGAAAACACATACACACACACCTACCACAAAGCACTGACATGACTCAGTCCAAATGCGGTCCTCCAATATGGACATCACCCCAACTTACAGACATATAAACACAGACTAGACACCTCCACAGATGACACCTGCCACCTGTGCCAGGACACATCACAAACAATTGAACACATTATGACAGACTACTGCTCTAGCACAACATAGAGCACAATACAACATCACTAGTGCACTGAACATCTGGTCCACTCCAGAGAGGGTAATTGGTTACCTGTGTGCTGCTGGCTTGCTCAATCAGGGTGGGCTGATTGGCTAACCAACAACAACAACAACAATCTCTCAATCTTCTCTGGACCTCTTGTTATAATGTTTGTACCTGTTGAGTCTGAGATAGTGTTTGTTTATTTTTGTTAACATGCTGCTTCTAAGTGCATTTAAATAGACATAAAGATCCTTTTCAAATGAGTGAAGTACCCCACATACAAAAGTAAAAGTAATAGAAACCCAGTAATTGACCCCATGTCTGACCATGGATGGTATATACCCGGTACATAAGTAGAGGAGGGTGTTCAAGCATTGAGTGATTTGTATGAGAGTGCAGTTAGGCCTAGGAGGCAAAGATGAAATTTTAGAATTTAGATACAGATTTCAGGCCCTAATTACTAACCTATCATTACATTTCACTTGGAAAGCATGAAACCACTTGGGCCTATTAAGGTTATCCAAGTCATGAGCTATACTTTATAGTATCTTGCAAAATGTCAATTTCAAGTCAGCTAATTAGCATACAACTATTTACCTACAGAATTTAAGCTAAGAATACGCCCTATTTACAATCTATAAACTATCTCTCTCATTCATGAAAGCATCCAATTTTTTCTTAAAACTAATTGACTGCTACTATTGACCACATCATAAAGCAAGTCATTCCAAAAATTATTACCCTATGACTGAAAAAGTATTTTCCAGGGTGTCTACTGGTTTGAAAAACCTGGATAATCTGGAAAAGTCGGGGGAATTTATTTTAGGCCTGGAAATCTCGAAAGTCGGGGAATTTTGATGGTTATCCTGGAAAAAGACAGGCTATCTGATTTAGATTACCATATATCTTTGGCTTGTACAAAGTATAAGTTAGAGGAGGTTGATCAGGAAAGAGACTTAGGAGTAATAGTGACGAATGATCTTAAAAGTTTGACTCAATGTTTAGAAGCAAGAACTGAGGCTAATAGAATGCTATTAGCTATTAATAGGAATGTAAGTTATAAAAGTAAGGAAGTAATACGTAAGCTGTATAATTCATATGTTTGACCATATCTAGACTATATACTGTATTCAAGCGTGGGCACCACACTTTATGCAGGATATTAATATGTTAGAGGGGGTTCAATTCAGGGCAACTAAACTAACTGATTTCTAGTCTTAGAATGTTAGATTAAGAAGAAAAACTAAAGCACTAAATATGCTCTTGGTACCTTCATTTTTTATTTTTTGTGTTGGGGATTAATTATAAACCTTTTTATGAAAACGCCTTATTCTACTACTAGTAGTTATAATGAATTATTATTTATTTTTTCCTCAGATGTCTATTCGTATTCACAGCTAACTATTTTTCATTTAGATTATTAAGGGAATATCTAAACTATGCATAAGCCAGTCTGTATAGAAACCGTTGTTACTCTTTTGTGCCAAAAAGTTTTTCTCATCAATTATTTCTTTTTATTTGCATATTAATTTTGTTTACTAGCTCTCTGTACAATATACCTAGTACGTACTAAACTATATATGTATGTAATGTGCTGTACTTTCTTTTCAAGTTATTAATTGTTTGCTCATTTACTGTAGTACTTTCATACATGGTTGTTAATAGAAGACCTAATGTGCCTGTAGCTAATTTTTTGTTCTCTATATAATACTGTATATGTATCAGGTCATCCCATAAGTAATGTCATTTTTTACGATAGGTTAAGTTTAAACTAGTCCTACTCGGTTTAAGCATAAATTTTCCGAAGGTTATATCTAAGAGGAGATCTATCGTGTTTCGCTACATACTTTACAGATCTTGACTAGTGAAGATGTGTGTTTTGCTTTATGTGAACCCCTCATAAACATGGCGGTATCAGAAGAGCATATCAGGCATGTAATGCTTTATGAGTTCAAAAAAAGGAATAGTGCTACTGAAGCAACGCGAAACATTCAGGATGTTTATGGCAACAATATTCTGCATATGAGGAAATGTCAAAGATGGTTTCAAAAGTTTAGGAATGGTGACTGCTGTTTGACAGATGCAGCATCCTCTGGATGCCCTGCTGAGTTTGATGATGACCTGCTGTTAGCCGCACTTGAAGAAGACTGTTCAACAACTACCGAAGAATTGGCCCAGAAACTCAATTCATCCCCGTCCACCATCCATTGACATTTGCAACAACTCGGGAAAGTACCTAAGTTAGGAAAATGGGTGCCACATGAATTGTCGGTCGACAATCTGAGGGTGCGGGTAAACATTAACACAACTCTTCATTCCTGTGAACTCTAAGATCTGTTTTTGCACCATTTAGTGACTGGTGATGAAAAGTGGATACTGTACCAGAATGTTAAGCACTGTTGACAGTGGGTTTGTGCCGGAGAACCAGCGACACTACAGCCAAAACCAAATCTTCACCCTCAGAAGGTGTTGCTTAGTGTTTGGTGGGATAAAGGTGGTGTAATACACTTTGAAACCTTACCACACAACCAAACAATGACCGCTCAAGTCTACTGTCAACAACTGGATCGATTGAACACTGCACTAAAAGAAAAGAGACCTTCTTTGGTTAATCGGAAAGGAATCGTGTTCCACCATGACAATGCACGTCCTCATACCTCTCGGATCACTTCTGCAAAAATTGAGGAGCTTGAGTAGGAAAAACTTCCATATCCTCCATATTCTCCAGACCTTGCGCCTTCAGATTATCATCTCTTCAGGAGTGTGCAAAAACTATCTTGACGAGAAACAGTATACTTCTTTAGATGACCTGCACACCAGTCTTTGTATGTTTTTTGCCTCAAAACTGCCTGAATTTTATAAACATGGCATTGAAAAGCTTGTAGGATGTTGGCAGAATGTCATTGATTCCGATGGAAAATATATACTAGATTTAAAAGTTTCAGTTGAGTTTTTTTTGTCCTTCAAATTCCGATCTAAAAAAACGACATTACTTATGGGATGACCTGATAATAGACATTTTTCTGTACATTTCCTTTTCATTCTCAATAAAAGGCAAGAGGGTAGTAGGGTGGATTAAAAAAATACAAAACTTATTATTTCATATAATTCCTTGTAGGAAAGCTAAAAAAATGTATACCTCAAATTTTGATAACATTGGTCTGGAAAACCTGGAAATGTCGGGGCATTTGAATCTGCTGAGCCAGTAGACACGCTGTTTTTGTAGACAAAGTCTACAAGTCTCTCTTGTAATTTTCTTATTATGCCCTTCAGTTATTACATCAGCCTCTAATGAGAAAAAGTGGAGCAAGTGTAGTTTATGTCCCCCTGATGCAAAAGGGGGGACAAACTACACTAGGTCAAAGTTGGGAATGCAAACTACACTAGGATCTTTGAGACAGTTTTTAAATGAATCCATCAAATAATATGTTAAAACTAACGAAAATATTATGACTTAAAACCTAACCAATTGTCAATTTATATATATACAGAGTGGGTAAAAAAAAAGTGACCCCTTAGAGGTAAACTTTCATATTAAAAAAAGTAAGGGGACTAGAGCTCCCAGACTTAATAGATGCTTACCTTAGCATGTTTTGTCTTAATTGAGAAGTTGCTTGATGTGTCCCCCTTCCTGCTCAATGCAGGCTTCCAAACATGGATGCCACTGATCAATACATCTGTTTACATATTGCTGAGACACCTCCCAGCTGAGCAGAATTCTTTTGCACAGTTCATCTATGTCTTTTATATTGGTACCAGAGATGTAAACTTTGGACTTCAGGGCTTCCCAAACACCATAATCTAGTAGTGAAAGAGCGGGACTACTCGCCAGCCACATATTGGGTTCAATAAAATCTGGTGTTTTGTTTTTAAGGAATGTGACAGTTTGGTGTTGGAAAGTATATCTTTCACTTTATCTAACTGATATTCAATGAATTAGACAAATTCCATTTTCACTGCTTCAAAAACTCCGTTCCAAACATCTGTCTACTTGTCACAATCTTCCACATGACTATCACTTTATCTTCAACAATATACAACTCACTCCTTCCTCTTCTCTTAACATTTTTGGCATTTCCTGTTCTAATCACATATACTCTCTGCATAAAAAAATTAGGATAACTGAAGGTGATGATACGATTGATATGGTCAGCAGGGTTTTTCTTGTGTTTTCAGGAGAATTTTCTTTTACAGATTAGAAATAAACCAACTAGGGGTCATGCTATATTAAATTTAGTTTTAACTACAGTAACTGAGGAACTTATTATTGAGCTTGAGATAGGAGAAAATTTGGGAGGTAATGATCACCAGATAATTTAGGCTTTAAAGCAAATTGCAGCATTATAGTTTCAACTAACACTGAAAAGATTCTAAACTTTATTAAAGGATATTATAATAAGTATAGGACCTTGCTCTACGGTTAGTAAACCAGAGAGATATTTTTGTAACTAAAAATATGAAAATGTAAATAAGATGTGGGATGAGTTTAAATGTATTAGGGCCTATAAGTAATATTCAAGCAGCATGTACAGTATACCTTCAACCCTTTCATACCTGATTTTCATTTACTTTTCATGCCACAAAAAACACTTGTTATATCTCCAGAATGACTAAAATCCCATAAAATTTGATAGTCTCATTTGCGCCCATATGGCATGAAAGGGTTAAGGCCAATGATAAATAGTAGAAATAGGGAGTCAGTGTGATAGTGATTGATTAAGAAATTTTTTCAAAATTTTAAAGGTTATAGTAGGGAGGAAGAGTTAGAAAGAAAGGTACAGACTAGGGTGCAGTGAAAAACCAAAAGTGCCAGGATCAAAATTGAGGGGGTCTAGATAGTTGTCTCTTGTCCAGGATTAAACTTTAAAACCAATTTTGGGTGGTTGCATACAAAATTGTGACTGCTACTGGCCAATTTATACAAATCATATGTACATGCGACCAAAATTTGAACCCAGTGACCTATCTTGGGTTCTGGACATGATAGAAAGATAATTTAAAAACTGTTTGTGATGTACTTATTATCTCTGAAGCAGATTAAAACATTTGCAGAGGGCTGCAGACTCAATAATGCATAAAAAAATCCATATTTATATATTTTTGGTAAAAAATTGCAATTTTCAGCCCCCCCCTCCCCCCAAGACAATTTGCAGTAAAAATGTACAATTTTCTACTGAAAATATTACGAATCAACTTAAGATTAACCTAAAGTATCACTCATTAAACAAAGTAATAAAAAATAATCATCTAAACAGCTTCAGAATATTATATTTTTGTATTGAACACTCATCAGTTTTCTTGATTTTATCTTTTGTTGAATAATGCCATCATGACATTCAAATCCTACCACAGTTGAGGAAGCCTCTGTTACAAGTTTAATGTGCCTCTCTACAGCCTGATTATGACAAGGCTGGTTGAGTTTCAGTGCTTCCTATCTTATATTTATGAGTTCTTTATTGGTTAGAGATGCTATGATAGGGGGCTCATGAATGTCAGGTGAATTTATAAGTTTATCATTTTGAGATACCCTTGAGCTTTATCATCAATTTTAGGCACCATGAATCTCCTGACATTACCATCTCTCACAACACTCAAGTCAGGCTGTAAATCTGGGACTTCAATAGCCTCATCTGACTCAATTATCAGGTCATCACCTCGGAAGTCATTGTCTATCACTGTTTCAACTGATTCATTCCCTCTGACCAAAAGTACCTTGTTAACTGCGATGTTGCGGATTTGTGGGTCTGAATCAGCAAGCATGGCAATTAATACATTCTCAGGGTGAGCATAGTACGCATTTTGGTAGAGGGTTTTTAGGGCTATCTCCCTGGCTTCCTTGTGAGGAAATTTCAGGATCCTTTGGAGCATATCATAAAAGTTCTTAGCACCATCTGTGCATCAGTACTCCTTCTTGATCTGGAACCAACTTGGAAAATAGACCAAGATAAAAAACTGCAAGTGTGACCAGAACTTTGGAAGGCTTCCTTTGAGGTGTATAAAATCTGAGGATTTCTACATGACTGAGTCAACCACCTTGAATGACAGATCAGTCCAAATTCAAGGAGCTTAAGATCAGGATCAATGCAGCCAAGCATAAATAACAGCCATACAGATTCTGTAAGCATAATACTGATCAGTGCTGAGGTCCTCCAGTACTTCATTAGGAATAACTGGAAATTTTGAATTCCTAATTGGCTTGAATGAAATCACATCCCACTGAGATACACTTCCACCAAGTCCAACCCCTATCTTTCCTGAAAATGAGTCTGGGCTCTTTGTTGTTCCATCCAGAGTAACAAAGATGTGATGAAGGGGGAGCTCATTACAGTGTAGTAGGCAAATGCTCCACTGCATAGGTCTACCAACCAGTTCTTCAGGCATCTGATAGCTCCACCATTTGAACTGGTCATTGTATTAGTCCCATCAGATCCTATCATGGAAGTTTGGTTCATAATTCAGTGTCTTTGAGGGCCTTGTATACCTCTGTTACAGTAGTTGACCCCTTGCCATTACTTGGAGTCGTATGTGAGAGGTAGAAATCACCTGAAATAGTATTCAGAAATTAGAGACAATTTGTTAGATATTTCAGGGTTTATATCTATTTTCCAATTTCTATATCCAAAATTCATCTTAATAAATATTTTGAGTAATATCTGTTACAAAATGCGAACTAAAGATAAAATTTTTAAATCTTACAGGTTCTCCTACAATTACATAGTGCTCTTCTAGCTCAGTTCTTCTGTAATATTTGCCATTCACTTCAACTGCCACCATTGGTGCATCTTTGCGACCATCCACATAAATAGCATCCACCAATTCAAATAATTTACTCTCCTCTTTTCTTATGGCTTTACGATATTTTTCATGTTCTCTTCTCAGCTTGTTCCTGCAAAGTTCATAGTGCAAATTTACTCAGTTTTAAAGATAGTTATTTAAGGAAGCTCCATAGGTTTTGACTAACAATATTTAAGTTTCAACACTTGTTTGAAACATATGCCTTTTTGTGAAATACTTGTTTTTGAATCAGATAATTGGACTGTTACCTGTTGATTACATTCATCTTAGTAATAGTGATAATTCTATAATCCTTTAAAACTGCTGATGCCACTGCTGCTCTGGCTCTATCACTTACTTGATACCTGGTAAAAAACATTTATTTTATATCAAGTTAATATTCTAACAAGATGTTCATTGGACAGCAGTGTCCAAGATTTGGACTCTAAACCAGGGTTGTGGAGTCGGAGTCGTGGTCGTGGAGTCGCACGTTTCAGGTCGGAGTCGGAGTCGAATTTTTACAATGTGTGGAGTCGGAGTCGGAAAATTTTGGACCGACTCCACAACCCTGGTTATAGCCACTAGGTTAAGGGTTATTCAATTTTAAGTAGGACTACTACTGGTTAGACCTTAATTATGTTTAAGAGAATCTTTTTCATTTATATATACAGTATATATATATTATTGGAAAAAAATAAAAATCCCTTAATATGATAATATCTACAAGTCAACATCCTTCTTAATATTTGAATGTTCCCTTATCCTAGAAAGTAACCTGACGATTCATGTGGTGGTGGTGAAATGTCTTATTATTATGATAATTATAGAGTGAAACACTAGAGGAGTCGGAGTCGTATATTTAAAATGTGAGGAGTCGGATTTTTAGATTTTTTACAATGTGCGGAGTCGGAGTCGAATTTTTACAATGTGTGGAGTCGGAGTCGGAAAATTTTGGACCGACTCCACAACCCTGCTCTAAACTATTAGCAACGTTACCTACATGGATTATAAATAATTTTTTTAAAGGTATTGTCAACAGAGCAACAAGAGTGTTGAAAGCATACTCATATTTTAAACTATACAAGTACACATGTCACACTGCTGAGTGAGGTTTGGTAGACTCTTCCTATTTTGTTCTGTCCTGGATTCCTGTTGTTCACTGACACCATCTGTTTCATCACTTGATTCCAGGCTGCCCTGACTTGAGAGACTGTTGAGATCACTGTCATGTATTGCTGCTGAGCTTGATGGAACAACTTGAAAAACTCTTCTGAGCTCTTCCCTGGGGATAATAAAATACAATATGATTATGATACAAGATAGTTTACCAAAGACACAAAAATAAAATTTTATAATTTGTAGCACAATCATTTCAAGAAAGGCAGATTTTCAGTGGCCATTAATCAAGAGTTTTTAATTTATATAGATCAAATTCACCAATTCTTTTCTTTTGCTTGCTTCTGCTGTACTACTCTCCTTTTGTATCTGATGTCTGCCAATGTAAGGCGTTACTTAAAACCAACACATTTTCCTATTCTAGCTGTTTTCTGGTCCTCATAGAAAGCATAGTTGTCTTCTGTCATTTTGAGTTGATACAAATGTTCCACATATCTTCTCTGATTTGAGTCCTCACAGAAGATGTCAAACAACTTGGAAGTTTTTCTAATGAAGGAAGAAAGATCACTCCTGAACTTGTCACCACATTTCTTTTTTGGATATCTATCAAACCTACAAAATTACCAAAACTTTAATGTTGTGACTGTAAAAATCAATTATAAATGCTAAGTTAAGTTCAAGTCAAAACAGAATTTATTACCAATCATTCTTATGATTTGCAAATCACTGAATCATGTAATTGTTAATAAAATTGCTGTCACAAACAAAAAATGTAACTACAAAATTTACAAAAGTATGACATATTTTAAATCTTTTTATAAGGGACTGAAAATTTGAGTCTTACCTCAAAAATTCTTTGATTAGATTCTGAATCTTGCTGGTGACACTGGGGTGGGTATGAAATTGTATAGACATTACACCAAATCTAGTATTCAATCAGACTTAGTGCAACCATATCAACCGCTTGTCTGGTGGTCCAGTTCTCTTCTGCCATTACATGTTGGATGACATGTTTACCAAGAGGAAGAGCTTCCATTGGGGAATGAGTCTGTGCTCGGTAATCTGTGACTTTCATCAAGAATTTTAACTGTCACTGCGTCTTAACATCCTACTATGCAGTATTTTTTGGTAATATGGTTATCAAAATACATGTATTTATCAATTCTATAAATTCAACCTGAAAAGAAAAATATAAAATATAATTTCAAATAAACAAAATATTTGGAGAAAAAGAGCTGAAAAATTGCTTTTTTTTTTTTTTTTTAGCAAAAAAGACTAAATATGAATTTTTTGATGCATTATTGAGCCTGTAGCCCTGCTGCAAATGTTTTAATCTGCTTCAGAAGTAAAAAATACATCATAAACAGTTTTAAATTGTCTTTCTATCGTGTCCAGAACCCGAGATATGGTATGTCACTGGGTTCAAATTTTGGTCACAACTTAGGCCCAAAGTGCAAGATTGGAATAATCTCTGTACATAGATAATTTAAGTAAACTTGCGCAATCTTTACTATGAATTTCAAGTGGTTTATATTTTAAAAATGTTGCTACAGAATTTTAATTTTGGGAAGAAGTTGTGATTTTAGAGAGGGTCGTGTGGGATAAATCTTAGTACAATTGCTCTCATTTTTCAACACATTATTGCCAACTTCCGCAAAGGGGGACTTACTCAGTATTTTATTTGCACATTTATTGAAGTATATGCATTAATTAAGTTGCCTTCTTTTACCAGATAATTATACAAAAGTCCTGTAGTTCAGGATGACCACTTTCTCAAAACCAGCTAGATCTCCAACTCTCTTCTCTTACGTCACTCTAGCTCATGCAATAGCGGGAGGATGCGTAAGTTAAATTTACCTAACTTGAAAGGTATTCTAATTAAGGCTGCCAACGTTTTTTCTAGTTGTTATTTTACTTTTAGCATTTTTAAGTTCTGAGCCACATTTTTTGGAAATTTTATATTAGGGTTTTAAATGAAGTTTTCTATTTGTTTTAATAATAAACTAGTAACATCTATCAAGGCTGCTGGAATTGCACAAACCTGGCATCTTTTACAGATCTAGTTTTACAGATCTAGGCCAAACACACTCATGTTAATCAATATCCAATCTTTTCAAGTGGCCCCTTGACTAAAATAATTGCCCATCTTTAGGCTAGACTCAAAAATTGATCAGGAAAGCCATTGAAATACAGCTCATCCTGCTATAATGCGCCACGTTACAATGTGCATAATTTTTTTGACACAATAATGTTTTAATTAAGCGCAAAAGATTCAGAGTTATGCACTATTTGAAAATTTAAAAATACAAAAACTTTTCAAAATGAAGTAAAATACGAGCGTAACTGACACTTTACTTAGCAAACACTGTTTCCACATGTTGTTGTACTGTACTGCAGTTGTCATACCACATTTGTGCTGCCAGCTGCTACACTCTGAGCATCGGTTCAGTTTGTTGTTGCCTTCGAAATCAACGTGCATCTATCAAGTATTTCTCTCGTATTTTACACGCATCTACAGTATCAAATATTTTTCTTATATCTTACTGCCCTTGTATAAAAACAATGCATGCAAAAAGAATAAGTGATAGTGCTGAAAGTAGTGTTTTGAAAGAAAAGGAAAGCACTAATCATCGATGTTAAAATGGAAGTTTTAAAAAAATTTGACGAAGCCCTAGAAGTGATGCAAATTGCACATGCTCTGCATTTATCTGAATCTACTGTGTGCACTATTAAACAAAATGAAAATAAAATGAAATTATCAGAATGTTTTCAAACAGCTGATCACCTTACCAAATTAATTAAAAAAAAAAAAAAATCACCAACCTTTAAAAAACCTTTTTAAAAAATCAGATTTATTTGATTTTTTCTGTGTGTTCAAGATACACTGAAACAAGTCAAAAAAGATCATTTTCATTCCTGTAAGTTCCTGTAGCACTAATAACATGAAGTAATTGAAGCAAACTATTGTATAAGCTATTTAAACAGCTAAGTCATCTTCGAGGTTGGATAAGAAATTGCACCTTTGCAATATGTGGAAGGTGCCAGTTTGTGAATATATCTAAGATTTATTCTAGGCCTAGAGCGCAATAGCTGTTGCGATGAGCACCATGTGAGTACGAATAAACCAAGGGTGACACTCGGGTTAGGCTAATGGTTAAAAGAGGATTCTTACTACATTGTGATAATGATTTATATATATGGAATGATAAAGATGTTATATCTCTTCATTTTTCTTTTCTTATTTTTATAATATAGATCCAAATTCTAATAAGGATAAAATGGCAATATCTTCAAAAAAACAAATGTTTTTGCTATACATTTAATAAGCTACACTACACTGTATAAAATAAATTTATTTAATTTGAGCCACAAAAGTGCAAAAATAGTATTCCTTTTCAGAACTTTCAATCAGCATTAGGGCTCAAGAGCTATACTGTACTTTTCATTTGTAATTTAGAAATATATATATTTTTTATTTAAGTTTTAACTCCATAATTCTTTGCTTTTGGTCAGAAAATTAAACTATCATGACCAAATTACCTTAAATGTCTTCTAGATATGAAATATTTGGTTTATATCAAATCAATGGAATAAAAATTGAAATTAATTGTTCATGCTTTATAGAAATAATGAATATGTTCTACAAATGTTTATTCACTTTAGGCCAGTGGCTAATTATGAATTTAATTAACCCTTTCATGCCGTATCATGGGTGCAAATGAGACCATCAAATTTTATGAGATTTTAGTCATTCTGGAGATATAACACGAGTAGTTTTTTGTGGCATGAAAATAAATGAAAATCAGGTATGAAAGGATTAATGTTTAAAAAAAGGTTAACACGAATATCTTGTCACAATAATCAATAGAACTATTTAAGTAAATTCTATAAACCTTGTTTTATTGAAAAATAAACAGTAACGTTCATTACCATTCTTTATGTATTACCTATACTGTAGTGATTAATTAGTAGTTTTCACATTTTATCATTTTTTTTTATTATTCATATACTGATTTAAATCAGTGGTTTAAAAAATAATAATAATAATTTGATTTAAATCAACCAACCCTGACTGCTGATGATAGCCCTTCCTAACTCTTAATTAGGCATCTTTCCTACCAAAAGTTTATATAAGTT
Organism: Bathynomus jamesi; assembly: GCA_023014485.1. Classification (NCBI taxonomy): domain Eukaryota; kingdom Metazoa; phylum Arthropoda; class Malacostraca; order Isopoda; family Cirolanidae; genus Bathynomus; species Bathynomus jamesi. The sequence continues at coordinate 763,229 of JAJOZX010000627.1, forward strand.
TAGTCATATTAGAGTAGATTGTATAGAAGAGAGGAGACTTTGGTATGCACAGATAGGACTTGTATATGAGGATAGTATAATTCACAAGGGCTCTACTTAGTTTATTTATCAGCAAGGCTACTTCTATCATAAGACTCTAACTAGAGGGAGTAAAGTAGGCTAAACCATTTTGCAAAGTTAAACTTATTTCGGTAAGAATTCCTGGGCTTAGGTTATTAGGTCAGTGATGAACCTCAATTACTAAGTATTATAAACAAGCATAGTAAGAATGATTTTAGTTTTAATGTACAGTACTAGGACAGGTGGCTATTATGCCTGAGAACATAACCATGAATAAAGTGAAAATAGTAGTTTTCAAACTGGAAAAAAGCAAAGCAGCGGGTGTGGATGGAATATATGGGGAAATGATTAAGTGTGAGGGATTGATACAGTTGGAGTGGTTGTGGTACATATGTCAAAGTGCATGGACAAATGGGAATGTGCCTGAAGACTGGACAAAAGCAACAATTATTCCATTGTACAAAATAAAAGGTGAAAGGGGTAAATGTAAGAAATAGAGAGGTATATCTGTTGAGTGTAGTGTGGAAAGTGTATGGTAGGATAGTGATAGAAAGAGGTCATGGTACTACAGAATGCTTGGTGAGTGGTGAGCAAGGAAGGTTCTGAGGTGGAAAAAGCTGTGTAGATCAAGTGTTTGTGATGAGATAAGTGATTGAAAAAGCATGGGAAAGGCATTACAAGGTATGTATGCTTTTGTGGATCTTTAGAAAGTGTATGAAAGAATGAATAGAGAATAACTGTGGCAGGTCTTGAGTACATATATGGTTAATGGTAGACTCATGAATGTGGTGAGTTTCTATGATGGAAGTAGTGCATGTGAGGGAGTAAATAAAAAATGAGTAATTGGCTTGATATAAGTGTTGGTGTGCATCAAGAATGTAATATATCTCTGTGGCTGTAGTGATGAGAGAAGTGAAAGTGCAACTGCTAGAAAGAGGATTGAATCTGGTGTGTGATGGGAATAGGTTGGTCCTGTTAAATCTGTTTTATGCAGATGATGCTGTGTTATTTGCCCAGAATAAGTGTGTATGCAAGAGGTTGTTAAGAGTTTTGTGATGGTGTGCGAGAGAAAGTTGCTGAAAGTGAATGTGGGTAAGAGAGAGCAAGTTGTTGTTTGTGGAGAGGGGGGAAAATTTGGACTGTCATGTGATGGTGAATGGTGAAACACTAGAGATGGTAGAATCTTTTAAGTATGTGTGATATGTATTGAATAAAAGAGGTAGTCCTATGAGTGTGGCTGGAGTTAACAGTAGAGTGAATCAAGGAAGAAAGTGGTGGGTGTGCTGAAAGCAGTTGAGAAAGTGAAGAATAGATTGAAATACTGAGAAATGTTTATATGGTGTGTTGGTACTGACACTTTTGTATGGGCATGAAATATGCAAAGAAAGGGAGATATCATTAGGCCTAATAAGAATGGTAGAGATGGATAGCTGGAGAAGCGTGTGTGGTGTGCATTGGACTGATATAGTAAGTAATTGTGTGTTTTCTGGAAAGATGTGGTGTCCAGAGGTCAGTGGAAGTGAAAATTGAGGGAAGTGTGTTAAGGTAGTTTGAACATGTCAAAAGAATGGAAGGTCACAGTTGTGAAAATAATGTATGAAAGTGTTTGTGAAGGTAGGAGGAGGAGAGGAAGGCCAAGAAGATGGATGAACATTACAAATAACTGCTTGAGGAAGCATGGACTTGATTTGGGTAATGCATGAGAAGTGGGTGCAAGTCAGTTGGAATGGAAAAGGTTTGTTAGAAGTTAGGAACGCTTATTTTTGACAAGGCCTGCAATCACCACCACCCATGGTGTACAAAGTGTCACATGTGTGGAATTTTGCCATGTAGGAGGGCGCAAGTCCACCAGGACTATAGGATCCAAAATCCTTGTGAAATGAGATTTTTGATAATGTATGTATGGCTAATATGTAGTTTTGTAGCCACCAGATTTTAGTGATCTACCAATTTTATAATTTGGGTCAATCGCATTGACTCTTGTATCTGGGTTAGGTGGTTGTTCTAGGTTGGTTAGTTATTTCATACGTCACCAACTTTTGGCCAATCGGGTGGCCATGAAACTCCATATTTACCAGACAGGCATTTTCCAATATTTTTTGTGTATGTACGTACTATATGGACTTAGAAAAGTTCAGAAGAAAAGAAAATTTTGTTGATACTTTAGAACTGGGCTATTTGTTCAGTCTTAGAGATAGGTTCAAACTTTTTAAAAGTCATCTTACAAGGGAGAAGAGGGTGAATATTGAAACCGAGTAGCCTATCTGTTAAGCTTCACATCTTTATTGTGATTGTAAACTGTTGCATTTTAAGTTTTGATTGATTTCTTTGGTGTGTACGCTAAACAATATTTTTATTTCAGGGATCAGCATTTGCCATGACAACATTCTACCCATTAGACATTGTAAGAACGAGGCTTCAACGTTAGTAGATGTTATTTGTGGTTTATTTCTAATTTATATTTTACAAAGGGTTCACCCATACAGGGGGTAAGATTACAGCTCTTCCTTTAAAATTAAAAGTTTCATATTATTATTATTATTATTATTATTACTGTTGTTGTTCAGATATTTAAAAAATTAGCTTGATTTCATAATAGTTGCTGTTACTGCATTTACCAGATGATAAACCTGGTTCTTGTTTAGGTAACATACACCATGAAGCCCCCTCGATTAGGTACTCCAGCTTGCCGGGCCGAGGGGGCTCGTACACCTCGTGGGTTGTTGGGGTTTCCTCAACTCCTCGCGGGGTGTGGGCGAAGAGTTACGTAGTTGCATCCCCCCCCCCTTCCTTTTCTTTTTTATCCCCTTTTTTCCCCGTATCTCCCGGAATTTCTTTTGTCTTGACTCGGTCTTGGGCCTCTGTCAAGTGTAGTAGTATCCCCCTCCCCTTTGTTGTATTTTGCAGTATTGGGGTCATCGGGTGCACCCGCCGGGGGGCATCGCTCCGTGGCTGAGCCGTGCTCTGGGGACGGTACGGGCGCCCGGACCGCTGCTGCGTCTGGATTGGGTTTTTGCTAGGCCTTTAACGGACAAATCCCCGTAGGGCCAATCTGCTGTTTTTAAAACGACAGTCAGGTTGGGGGCGGGCTACCCGGGACGTTGGGCCTGCGCCTTGAAGGATGCAGCATTGCCTTGGGTCCGAGGCTGTCTTTTTGTAATGCTATTGTTTATGGGTTCAATTTCAAAACTTCAATCCCCTCCTGTTGACGACTCTGGCCCGCCCTTGGATTTGGATAAGACTGCTACTTCTGGTCGTTCAGCGGCCTCTGCCCCCGCTGGATTGACCTTAAAGCCGTATGGCCCCCTCTCGTCCTCTGCGGTGTCTGGCTCTCGTGGCCGGACTCGTGGTGGCCGTAGGGCGGGGTCTTCGCGGCCCTCGTTCTCTCGCCCACTCTCGGTTACCGTCACACATGGACCTGTCCCTGCTGTCAATTTCTGTCTGGTGGACAGGTTCCTTGTTCTCCGCCCTTCCGCTGGCTCCCTTCCGGGCAACTCGGAACGGGTGTTTCAGCGTCTTAAGACGGTGGGGGTTCCCTGTCGTTATGATATCCGCCCTCTGAAGGATGGGTCTTCTTTTGAAGTCCCGTTCTTCGGGGATGACTGAGTCCCTTTTACAGATGCAGGATGTTTTGGGTTGCAGAGTTTCTGTGACTCCCCATCGCAATTGAATAGCTGTCAGGGCACCATTTTCGCTTCCCGTCTGCTGTCAATCCCGGTTGGCGAGTTGCAGGAGGATCTTGCCCACCAGGGGGTAACGAAGGTCTTCCGCTTTTCGTCGCGCCGGGATGGTGTTCTTACACCGTCCCCTCGTCTGCTCCTGACCTTTGACTCCCTTGTGCCTCCGACCCAGGTGTTCTGGGGCGTGGGTGATCGCCGGTCGTGTGAGTTTTTGGTGCGACCGTATGTGCCTGACCCGGTTTGCTGCTGTGGCTGCAACCGGCTCGGCCATGTTAGCTCTGCGTGCCGCCGTGTGGGTAAGCTGTGTCCGCTGCGGTGGGCCTGCGCATCCTACCCCATGCACGAAGCCCCCGCGGTGCTCGAACTGCTCTGGGGCCCACCCTTCCTCCTCTCGGGACTGCCCCGTTTTCAAGTTTGAATTCGAGGTGCGGTCCTTAAGGACTACCGAATTCCTTAGTGCGCGAAATGCGCGCGATAGGGTCCGTGACCGGGAGCCGCGGCGGGGGTTGTCCTATGTTGCGGCTTTTGGCCCTGGCGGGTCCTCGGGCCCCTCCCGTGCTACCCCGGCGCCTACCGGGTCCTCGGGCCCCTCCCGTGCTACCCCGGCGCCTACCGGAGTGGTGCCCCCCATGGAAGTTCCGGGGGTTGGTGGTCTTCCTGGCGCCGCGGACCTTCTTGTCCCTCTGCCTCACTTTCAGACATCCCATCTGATTCCCTGCCTACAAGTGCCCCTTCTCCCTCTCCGGCCTTGGGGTCTGGATCCTTGCCTACTCGTCTCTCGGGTGGGGAAGGTGATGCCCCGAAGGGGAGGAGGAGGAAGCGTCGCCGTGGTCGGAGCCCTCCAGACCCGATCATGATGACTGCTCGCCCTGCTTCCCCTTTTTCACCGGAGGGGAAGCGGCGCGCCGCTCCTGATCCGCTCGGGACTCCCCCCCCCCCATACCGAGGGCTGGTGAGGCGTCACCTCCCGGTGCCCCAATTAGTGTCCTGGTGTCGGTTGAGGTACAACGCCCCATGACACCCTCGATTACTGACTCGGTTCCCATGGTGGACCCGGTCGAGAGGAGCCTGGCCTTTCTTCATGGTCTCTCTCTCCCTTCGGCTCCTGCTGAGAGTGGTCGGGTCTCTCTCCTGGATCTACCTTTCCCACCTGTGGTGGACCTTTCCCCCCCCCCCGTCAGCACTTGTCTGGTGTGACGAGCCCTCGAACATCTGGTTCTCCCCGGCACCCCCTCTGGTGGGGAGTCGGGGGTTTCGGCTGGGCCCGTCTCGTCGTCTCTCCTTCCCTCAGGGGAGCCCCCCCTCTAAACTCCTGTTCCACTTTCCACCTCTCGTTCTACTACGGGTGAAGCAGCTGCGGGGTCGGTGGCCTCTACCCTCTCCGTTCGGGGTGAGTCGGGGAAGCCGATTCCGCCCCTGGTTACGGACCGTTGAGTTTGCTGCTTAGCTTGGTCCGTGGCTATTTTTCTGCTTTCTCTGCTTCTTATAATGCCACTTCCCCTTACAGTTCCATTTTGCATTGGAACTGTAGGGGGCTTTTAGTTAACTGGGAGAACCTTGCCTCCCTGCCGGAGAGCGAGCGGCCTTCCTGTGTTTGTCTCCAGGAGACTATCCTGGCTGCGCGGGGGCTCCCTCGTCTCTCTGGCTATGTTGGTTTCCCTTGCATCCCGGATGAGCACACGCCGGCGGGGTGCGGCGATTTATGTACATCATTCATTACCCTCGTGAGGTGTGCCTCTTCGTACTTCCTTGCAGGCTGTGGCTGTGCGGCTCTTTTTAGATCGCCAGTACACTGCCTGCTCGATTTATATTTCTCCTCATGACCCTCCTTCTTGTGATGCGGTTCGCGAGTTGGTGTTGCAACTGCCTCGCCCGTTTCTCCTCCTCGGGGACTTTAACAGTCGCGACCCGGCTTGGGGAGATGTCCGGTCGACTAATGTTGCTGGTATGTTGCTCTCCTTAATGGAGGAATTTTCCTTCGCGTGCCTCAATTCCGGTGAACCTACCTACTTCCACGAACCCACGGGTTCATCTACCTGTATTGATCTCTCCTTGGTGTCCCTCGATGCCTTACTCGATTTTTCGTGGAAGGTGTTGGGGGACTTTTATGGCAGTGATCATTACCCAGTCTGTCTTGAGCCGGTCGAACCGCAGCCGGTGTCTCGTCTCGACCGAGGTGGTGCCTGGCGCAGGCTGACTGGCCATCCTTCAGAGCTCGTTCCGTCATTGCCCGTTCGGTTTGAGCTTTGGCTCTGTGGATGAGAGCTTGGAGTTCTTCGAGCGGGTGGTGATGGGCGTCGCGGAGGACTGTATTCCTCGATCTTCCGGTAACCCGCGGACGCGTAGCGTCCCGTGGTGGACTCCAGCATGTCACCAGGCGGTGTGTGTGAGGAAGAGGGCAACGCGCCGCTTCCACCGCACCCGGCGCGCGGACCACTTGATTGAGATGCGGCGGGCGAAGGCTTTCGCCCGCCGGACTCTCAAGTTGGCCCGTCGGGCCTCTTGGCGTGCTTTTGTGTCCGGCATTTCCTCGTCTACCCCTTCTGCTGCTGTGTGGCGGAAGGTACGTAGTATCGAGGGGAAGCCGTCCCTGCTAGTCGCCCTGTCCTTCGGGACGGGGACGGCTTCCTTTCGGATCCTACTGCTGTAGCCGATCGGCTGGCCGGGGCTTTTGCTGCGGTTTCCCGTTCGCCTTCAGCTGCGGATCGCCCTTTGTCGGATGTTACGTTCCCGCCGCCTGGGAACGACCCCTATAACCGTCTCTCTACGATGCTGGAACTTCGGGCTCCCTTGACAACCCGTCTTTCTTCCGCCCCTGGCCCTGATGACATTACTTATGACTTTATTTGGAACCTGCACCCGATGTCTCTACATTTCTTGCTGGATCTTTTCAACCGGGTGTGGGTTGAGGGGTCGTTCCCTTCCCGTTGGAGGGAGGCGATTGTGGTCCCGATACCTAAGCTGGGGAAGGATCCGGCGGGCTATCGGCCTATTGCCTTGACGAGCTGCTTATGCAAGCTCCTTGAAAAGATGGTGGCCGTCCGACTTTCCTTTACACTGGAGTCGCGTGGGTTATACCCCGACCCAGTACGGCTTTCGTCGATTTCGGGGTACTTTGGACCCCCTTCTCCTCCTTGGTCATGATGTACGAGAGGCCTTTTCCCGCCGGAATCTTGTTCTGGCCGTCTTTTTCGATGTCCAAAAGGCCTATGACACGACCCGTCGGGGAGTTGTCATGGACCGTTTGAAGTCTCTTGGTTTTGTGGGCTTTTTGCCCACATTTCTTCGTAACTTCCTCTGCCGTCGCACTTTCCGCGTCCGTAATGGGGCGGCCCTATCTGACCTGTATGTTCAGGAGGAGGGGTGCCCCATGGGTGTGTCTTGAGCGTCTCCTGCTTCAATCTGGTCATGTCTGCGCTACCGGGAGCCCTTCCGCCCTCGGTGCGCTGTTCCATCTACGCCGACGATCTGGCTGTCTATGCCGCGGGGACGAGTCCCCCCCTCGTGGAGAGGCAAGTCCAACTCGCGGTCAATCGGGTTGAACGCTGGGCGTCGTCGGTGGGCCTTACGCTGTCTTCCCCGAAGACTTCGTGTGTGGCCTTCCTTCCGTCGAGGAGACGGGGATCCGGCGCCGTCCCGGCCTTTAATCTTACACTCGGGGGTCAGCCTCTGGCCCTCGTTCAATCAGTACGTTTCCTGGGTATGGTTTTCGACAGCCGTTTGAGCTGGGTTCCCCACCTTCGCCGGCTGCGCGAGTCTACAAGACGTACCCTGGATTTGCTGGGACATCTGTCGCATACTACATGGGGCGCGGATAGGCGGACACTCCTCCGTTTGTACGTGTCCCTGGTACAGTCAAAATTAGACTATGGGAGTGTGGTGTATGGCTCCGCCTCCCGTACGGCCCTTCGGATACTGGATCCGGTCCTCTCTAGAGGACTGCGCATGTCATCTGGCGCCTTCCGCTCCTCTCCGGTTGATAGTCTGCAGGTTGAGTGCGACATCCCTCCCTTGGAGGATCGGAGGTCGTTCCTCATTGCCAAGCACTATCTCCGATTCTCCGTCTTCCCAACTCCCTCTGTTCCAGGTGTTGAGACGGCGTTCTGCCGGGATGGGGGTTGGTATTTCACCGACACGGTGACCTCCCTCCTCGATGGTATGGGCACTCCTCCATCCGTTATACCGGTCTCTTTCGAGGGTGTTGCACCTTGGGAGAGCACCCTTGTTGCGTGCTGTAGGGCGTTGCGCCCCGTTCGCAGGGCCGATTCTGACTCTGCCTTGCTTCGGTCTCTCTTCCTTCAGCATGCAGCGTGTCACTCTGCATGTGTTGCGGTCTTCACAAATGGCTCGAAGTCGTTGGGGGAGCGTTGGGGCCGCGGCTGTTCCCCAGTCGTCTGCCCTTGCTCCCCGATGTACCCGTCTCCCTGATGAGGCTTCCGTTTTCACGGCGGAGCTCTATGCCATTCTGAGCGCTCTGGAGGTGGTGCGGGAGCATCCGGATTGGTCGTTTGTCATCTATTCTGATTCCCGCATTGGCCTGGAGTGTTTCGGCCCTGTCCACCCACTGGTCCGACGAATCCAGCTACTGTGCCATATCCTTGTCACTTTTGGTGGCAAGGAGGTGGTATTTTGCTGGGTCCCTGAACATGTTAACGTGGCTGGAAATGAGGCTGCCGATCGAGATGCCCGTTCCGCGTGCTGACTACAGGTTTCACCCGTGTCCCTCCCCTTTTCCGATTATATCCCTGGCTTCCGTAGGTTTTTGCGCTCCCGGTGGCAGAGTCGCTGGGATGGCGCTACAAATAAGAAACTCTGCAAGATTAAACCCAAATTGGGATGTTGGGCCTCTTCCTTCCATCGGTCGCGCCATAAGGAGGTGGCTCTGGCCCGCCTCCGTATTGGCCACACCCACCTGACCCATGGCTATTTGATGGCCGGGGATCGGGTGCCCCGATGTCCCAATTGTAACGTTTCACTTACAGTTGCCCACCTCCTGGTGGAGTGTCCGCTTTACTCTGCGCACAGCGCAGAGTATTTTCCCTTTTTGGTGAGCATCGGGTCTTGTGATAGGCTTGGCGCTATTCTATCTGAAGGTCCCTACTTTTCGGTAACCGGGTTGTTCTCCTTCCTCCTTCGCTCCCGACTTCTTTACAGGCTGTGACTCCGCTATGATTTTTCTATATATGGTCCCCTGAGAAACTTATATGTTAAACACAGACCGTGCATGGAACAAGGAACTCTTCTGGGAAAATTAAATCCACTATAGTCCGAATAAGTAATGGTAAATGACAAATACCATAGTTTTTCTTTTTCATGATGCAAGCCCGACGTGGGCAACGGGTCTCTCGTAAAGAGGTCCCATAAATATAGCTTCCCTCACCAGCTATCTGCAAAGCAGACAGGATCCAGCTTTGGGACATGGATCTAGGGTTTAAGCAAGCCTAGTCCCACTACATTCAGAACCTCTATATAAGTAAAAGATTCGTTGCATTCACGTCGGATTGAATAAATCAAAGAAAAAGGTTTAACTATTGTATTTTTAGCCAAAAAAACAAAACTTAAACCTCAACCGGGACATTGAGCGTCCACTTTTCAAGGCACATAACACGTCCGTTTAATATACACAAACTCAGAATGGTCCCCTGAGAAACTTATATGTTAAACACAGACCGTGCATGGCACAAGGAACTCTTCTGGGAAAATTAAATCCACTATAGTCCGAATAAGTAATGGACTATAGTGGATTTAATTTTCCCAGAAGAGTTCCTTGTTCCATGCACGGTCTGTGTTTAACATAATATATATATATATATATATCCCCCCTCCTCCCCGTCTTTTGTTCATTTCCTTTAGCTGTTCCATCGTCTTCGTCTTGTGTTCGCTCTGCTATCCACCTTTCTTTTGGTGGCCATGGAAAAAAATAAAAAATACACCATGAAGAGAGAGAGTTACAGGCTATGAGATTTAGGAATGTAAATCAGGATGGAGTCTGTTTTCAGAAGTTTATTATGCTTGAATATCTTTATATTATCATATCTTCATGCTTATTACTATACTGTATATTAGCAAATGCCTCGCATATGTAAGAATTTACTTCCTCTTTGTATGCAGCAAAACTTGCAGTATTCATTGAAATATTCTTTGCATTTATTTGTCCACAGTGGAAGATAACAGAAAGAGTACGAATACTTTTGCTACTATGCGGGATATCTATCAACAAGAAGGACTGTAAGTAAATTTTAAGTGCCAGTCATTTTTCTGTTCTGTTGTTAAGAACAGAAGGGATAGAATGGAGGTGGGTAATTATTTCACTTGGAGTGCCAATTAGAAAGGTGGGGTTACAATGACAGGCCAGTTAGCCTTCACAATAGTTTTGTAAATAATCATAGTTTAAAGTAGCACTTGCATAGTACATGTACGTGGTATAGTACATACTGTATATATTATTATTTTTTGTTTCGTATTTCAATTATTTTTTGAATTTTAAACAATTTGTTGATAATTATAATTTATCAGTATTTTGGCCTATTTTCTCTCATATTTCCCTGAAGAAATTTGTAGGGGTTGAATTAAATAGACAACTCGCAAATCATTGCATTAATGCGACAGTCAAGGTGTATGATGAAGCAAAAAGTGCAATGATGCGGAGGTCCATTATAATATAAAATACTATACAGTGTACAGGATGAAAAGCAGTTTAATGATGCACAATGAAGTCATGTACTACACATTCAACTGGAACTAATAATGGAATGTTGTCCTTAAAATATTTGATAACAAAAATTAAGCATATTTACAACTGTACAACTTTTGTTTATGTAACCCCCCCCCCCCCCCCCCCCCTGTTGTTTGCGAGGGTGACATCATTGAACATCTTTGTATTTAGTAATCTCATTTAAAACTGTTTAGGAATATCTTATTATTTCCATTCAGAATGAAGAAAAAATTATTTTAAAATCCACAACAGAAATTATAGAACAATTTTTTTTAAAGAAAATTAGAATTATCTTTTTAAGTTAAGAGAGTATTATTTGTATTAGTTTTGTAATAAATTAAATATAGAATTATTTTTTGCAAACATTTTTAATTACTTTTTCTTTCTGATGTTAAACTAACCTTGGCCTGGTTTGTGTGACATTTATACTGCAATGAGTGATTTAAATAAATTTCTTAGTTAAAACTATTTTATAGTGACTATTGCATTTATTGTACAAAATTATTACAATTTGTACTAATTTAGATTACTTTTTGTATCTACACCAATTCATACGTATTGATAGCTTGAATTTTTTGAAAATACAGGGTGGGAGAAAAGTCTCTAAGGATTTTATACATAACGACAATTTAGTTAACAACATTATACAGATAAATGTTCAAATGATGAAACAAATCAAACAAAAAAGTCGATAAGAATTTTATTCGTACAAATATTTTGTTAAATTGTAATTTAATCTTCAAAGAGTTCTCCATCCGCTATGATACATTTGTGGGTTCTCTCTATAAAACTCTTCATTGTTCTTCTGAACATATCGAATGGGATCCTTTTCAGTTAATCTGTTCTGCAGTGAAGGGCATTCACATTTGAATAGATGAAACCAGGAGTGTAGAGTTTGTCACGCAAATAAGCCCAAAGCCAGAAATCACATGGCATTAAATCCAAAATCATACGGGCAGCTGCAGTGTGTTGTGGCGGCGCTCAATCGTGTTGATAAAGCCAATTCCTGCCAATGCCATTAGTAAACTGTGGCAAAACTTTCTCTCTCAATACCTGGCAATAGCGTTTTCCATCCATCATATCTCTTGATATGTCGAAGGAAACGAGTCCTGAATAACCTTTGCACGCCCAAACCGTTAGTGTAGCTGTTTTAATGGGTTTAATCAATCGTATTTAGGGATTTAGTTTCTCCCAGTAGTGAACGTTTTGCTTTTTCCTTTACTTGTTAAACCAAAGACACATTCATTTGAAAATTTGATCTTTCGAAGGAAATCTGGATTGCTGTCGAACTTTTGTCTCATTGTTTCAACAAACTGAAGCTGTCTATCAGAATCATCGTCGTATGTTTGCTGAGAGTAAATGGGTTTGTAATCGTGGTACTCCTGTGATTTCAATATTTTTGCTACTGAAAATTTGGAAATACCCACTTCCTCTGCGACTTTTTTTCATTGAAGTTGTTGGATTGACGCGAAAACCAGCGAGGACATTTTCTTTGTTGTCTCTCGTCACCGTTACTGGCCTTCCGCTTCGTGGATGATCTTTTATGAGGCTTCCTGTTTCCAAACGTTTGAGCTTCCAGTATCGAAGAGTGGTTGCATTTGGTTGTGGTTTATTATATTTTTCTTGCAATAAATGCAAATTTTCTTCACAATTATTGTAAGAAATAGCCCACTATACAAAATACACTTTCTCTTCATTGCTGTATTCCATCCTTACTGTCAACTGACATGGCGCTGACTGGGGCTAGGGCCTAGGGCCTTCCTGTTCTACCCTAGGGTCATTCCTGGCCTTTTATAGTTGCTTTGAAAAGACTGAGGCACTCCGGACCACGATCGAGTTATTTATACCACTGTATTCCCTCACCCTTCCTCTATCCCGTGAGTGAGTCAGGAAGCAGATTGTGGACCAGTATGTATGGTCGAAATCAATCAGATATTATTGGTTCAAAAGTTATGGCAAGTTAACAAATTTTAACTGCATTTTTCTCTCTTTCCCCCCCCGCTTGGTAGCTTGTGGTCCGGAGTGTTCATTAGTATCGCGTACACTGTAGAGATATCATTGGAATGTATTTATTAACATATTTTCTTCCACCCTGTACATTAGGTTTGTAAAGTTGTTGTCTAAAGCCTTTAAATTATAATTGGGTTATTCTTTCATAACCATAACCATAAACATAACCTGGTCAAGTTAAAACTTTTTCTTTTACAGACAAGGGTTGTACAGAGGACTTTTACCTGTTACACAGTCTTTGTACTGTTCAAATTTTGTATACTTTTACACTTTCCACGCTTTGAAGAGGTTTTTGAACAGAGAAAAGTCTATCATCAAGGACCTTTTCCTCGGGATGATTGCAGGTTCGATTACATGTTCTGTTCAAGTGTTCAAGATATAGTTTTATAATGTTCATTTTAGGAAAGGCAGTTCTTCGAAGTGACATTGGGTCTTTAGCGGGAGTAGAGTAGCAGAGAATAGAATGGTATCTTACAGTGGAATGTATGGCATCTCATTAGAGACATTCTTCATAAAAAGTGACACTAGATCTTTGAGACTGGGAGGGACAGCATATTGGTCCTAGTGGTGATCAAGTATTTGTGCAGCTTGATAGTAAATGAGTCAAAATGTACTTGCAGTACATTTTTGTACATCATGTCAAGTCTGCCGCATGCTTTGATGACAAATACTAATAAAAATTTTATTTTTAATTGTTGCATATATTCTCTAAAAATCCATTTCCCTTTGTCCTTGGGGTGGGCATGGTGCTTGAACTCAAGAATGAAGATGCACAAATATTATAAAGGTCATTTCATGTAAAATCAGTTGCTTAAAATGATCATCTTTGATTTTGATGAAATTTGGCACATAAAAAAGTAGAGTATATTGAAAAGAAGAAAATGACAAAAATTTGAATTTCCAAATAGAGGTTGCCAAATTTTGACCTGACCATCATGACCCTTTGACATCAAATATTCGTAACCCCCCACCTAATTGTTCTAGAAAGTAGCTGTTCTTTGGCTTATTTTGAAGTTTTTAGATATATTTATTTTTTCTATACAATTTTTTGAGATTTCAAAAACAAAACCGTTACTTTGCTGTAACCTTTGACCTAACCTAACTCAAATGATGTAACCAAATTTTGCTCAGAATTTTGATATAATGTAGTCCCAACACCTGACTGAATTTTCTGTGTATTAGAATGCACATTCTAAATGAAAAAGTTTTGACTTTTTTTTTGAAGGACTTCCAGGTTTAAAAAGTTTTCACTAGTTTCTACTTTCAAACATTCTTGTAGAGATCTCAAAGCTCTCTGACTCTACTTTCCTAAAGGAGTGAGAGTGGTAAGGATGTCTGCCAGATCAACAATCAGTTTGTCAGGGATCTACAGAAGCTAATGCAAACAAAGACCCTAAGATCCACTCTAAGGTTAGCCCAAGAGAAAGGAAAGAGTAGTGGGTTAAGAGAAGAGAATAAGGGATTAAGTAAGTAGCAACACCAATCACTCGTGGGTTAACATTCATTCAGAAAAAGAGAGAAAAAGACTCACCATCATCATCCGCCGGCCACTGCCGACAAGTCAGAAAAATAGTCGAAGAGAATAGGAGAGGGTTGAAAGATGAAAAGAAGTAAAATAAGAACGCTTACAAACCATGCAAACACAGTCGTAACTCAGTCATACCATGCAAACTACAGACATGCAAGTAGAGAGTTACAGACATGCAAGTAAGGAGAGGATAAGAAAAAAAAAGTAGGTAAAGTTAAACTAAAAGTGGGTTAGTTTACGCTACGAGCTACATCTACGTTCATGTTAGTCTAATTTTTTTTTTTAATAATTTTTTTTGCTGGCATGTCACAAGCTGGCATTAATCGTCAACAGACTCATCCTCGACCACCACTCCCAGAGCTCCTGTTGCTAATTGTTTTTTTTTATTTTAAACAACGTTAATATTTTTAAAATGCCTATCTAAACGGTTCTTAAACATATTAACGCTGGTAGAGTTAACGACTGACGCGGGAAGATTATTCCATTTATCAATTACTTTAAACGTAAATAAGTTTTTACCGATATTAGTAATGAAACGTCTGCCACTCAACTTAAATCCGTTGTTACGAGTATTGCTATTATCGAAAGTGAACAGTTTGTCAAAATTTACGTTATCGATGTTGTTAACGATTTTGAAAACTTCAATAAGCTCCCCCCTTAATCTCCTTGTTTCGAGTGAATGAAAGTCTAACTCTTTAATCCTATTTTCAAAAGGCTTGTTGCGCAATGACGGAATTAGTTTCGTGGCACGACGCTGAACCCTTTCTAACCTATCAATATCCTCACGCAAATACGGGCACCAAAACTGAACGGCATATTCTAAATGAGGCCTGACTAGGGACTTGTAAAGGGGCAATATAATATCCTTCGATTTAAATTCGAAATTACGCGCTATGAAGCCTAACATCCTATTAGCTTTTGCGCAAGACTCCAGGAACTGATTCCTAACTTTTAAATCCTTAGATACGCGTACGCCTAAATGTACTTCATCGTCAACGCTCGCTAACTCTCTCTCATCCATCATGTACGTGCAATTATTATTACGAAAACCTACATGCAAAACTACATTTGTCTACATTAAATTGCATCTGCCACTTATCCATCCACTCCATAATCCTATTTACATCGTCTTGGAGCCTATTTCTATCGTCCTCATTAACAACCTTACCGCCTATTTTAGTATTGTTCACGAATTTTGACACGTTACTAGTCAATCCTACATCTATGTCGTTAATGTAAATTACAAATAGCAATGGGCCTAACACTAAGCCCTGTGGGACACTGCTACCTGCATCCAACCACCCCGATTCACTACCATTAACGACGACCCTCTGTCTCCGAGCACGAAGCCATTCCTCTAACCAGTTAGCTACCTGACCGCGTATACCGTGCGCTTTAACCTTCGTAATTAATCTTCTATGCGGAACTGTATCGAACGCCTTTTTAAAATCTGAATAAATAACGTCAGCCGCTCTGCCTATCGTATTCGCGCACTATTTCGTTATAAAATTCTAACAAATTAGTTAAACAAGATCTATGGCGTCGAAACCCATGCTGACTACTATTAATCAAATATCTACTTTTCAAGTGATCGATGATACGATCCCTAACTACGGATTCCAAAAGTTTACCTACAATTGACGTTAAGCTAATGGGCCTATAATTACTAGGTACCGTGCGGTCGCCTTTTTTAAAAATGGGCGTGACGTTAATTAATTTGAAGTCTTCAGGAATAATCCCCGTTTCGAGTGACTGATTAAAAATCATCTTTAAGGGGCCTACGATAACGTCTTTCAAATCTTTCAAATGTCTGGGATAAAACG
Organism: Bathynomus jamesi; assembly: GCA_023014485.1. Lineage (NCBI taxonomy): Eukaryota > Metazoa > Arthropoda > Malacostraca > Isopoda > Cirolanidae > Bathynomus > Bathynomus jamesi. The sequence continues at coordinate 779,045 of JAJOZX010000627.1, forward strand.
CGTCAGGGCCTGGAGCCTTGCTAACTTTTAGCCTATCGATATAATGCGCAATCTCACCCTCGTAAACAGTTATTTCATCCAAAATAGTCTCGCTACTAAATGGAACGATATCGTCCACGTCGGGGACATTATTTACGTCTTCTATGGTAAAAACTGTCGCAAAAAAGTTATTGAAAATACCCGCCATCGCCTGAGCGTCAGGGGCCAAAGCGCCGTTAACATCCACTAGAGGGCCTATGTTATCTTTTATCGGCTTACGATTATTGACGTATTCAAAAAACTTTTTTGGATTATGTTTACTATCCGCAGCTATATCTAAATTACCCTTAGCATTCCTAACTGATCTTTTAACCTGACATCTAAGCTCGATATATTTATTGAAGTTAGCTGCCGTGCCATTCCGCTTATTAAGTCTATACGCTCTGTTACGCTCGTTTATGAAATCGCCTATTTCTCTAGTCCACCACTTGGGCCTACCATGATTTCTAGCGCGCTTGGACCTACGAGGAATGAACTCCCTTTCAATATTCATAAAACTTTCTTTAAACGCCTCCCAATGCAAATTTGTGTCATTACCCATAAATAAGTTATCGCAGTCCACTATCATCCTATCCGCAAAACTATCAAAATTAGCCCTAAGAAAATCAGGGACTTCTATTACGTTACTATCCTTAGTGTTTTCTATCGATAACTTAAACCTAAGAATTTGATGATCACTACATCCTAAACTCCCACATACTTCTAAACTATCGACTATATTTTCGCCGTTCGTCATCACCAAATCTAAAATATTGTCACCGCGCGTTGGTTCGGTAACTATCTGTCGTAAAAAATTATCCTCCATGAACTCAATCAATCTCAAACCCTCCTCATTACCAGTAAAAGTCTCGTAATTAACATTAGGGCAGTTAAAGTCTCCGACAATTATACTATTCCGATTGTCAATAAAGTTACCAAGAAGTGAGTAAAATCTAGTATCGGTGTTGAAGGGTTGAACGGGGTGTCTATAAACAACAACAAAATTAAAACTAATACTACGCGCCCTAACTTCAACGCATATCGCATTAATTGCTTCCGGAAAATCTATCTTAACCTCGTTAGCCCTAAGGGAATTATAAATGTACAGTAAAACGCCGCCACCAAACCTATGTAACCTATCATTAGTAAAGAGTTTAAAACCCGGTATATGAAGTTCCCCCCAACAAGTCCCGAGTCACGGTATTTAACCACGTTTCAGTGATAGCAACTATATCGTAATTGCCGGAATAAATTATCGCCTTAAATTCGTTTAATTTATTTCTAATACTACGCGCGTTACAATGAAAGACGTTTAAATTATTTTTTATTACGGGCCGGCGTTTTAAACTATTTTTCACGTCGGCCCTGCGTTCCCCGGACCCACAACGTTTAAAGAAGGCTTCGACCTGTACAGCTTTCGCACGTTTTCGTCTATTAACCACCTAGCCTAGCATTACCTATTTCATTAAAATGCACCCCCATCTTTTATAAAAAGGCTAGGATCACTGAATTCGGACCACAGCTTTACGAAGGGTACATTTTCCTCAGCACAAATATCTTCTAATTTATTATTAAAAAATATTGTCTTTGACGTAATCCTAAGACCCAACCCGTGCCTAGGGGTAATACCTAGAACTGAAGACCTATATGACCTCGCCTTCAGGGACCTAATTAACCCCCTATATCTCTCCAAAAGGTTAGGCACTCGTATCGGACCTATACGAGTCGTTGCCTCCTACCATTGTCACCAACATCGAGTGACGGGAGGCAACGTCAATCCTATCCACTTCGTCTCTAACTCTGTCAACCCTGGCCCCTGGGAGACAGACCCTCCTCCTCTGGTTGGATGCCGTTCAACGAACTCTTTGGCCATGTGGCGCACAAGAACCCCCAATTAAAGTAGTTTCCCCCTCATTCACGTCCCTTTCCAAATGGGCGAAAGGGTTCGAAACCCCGATAGGGGGCGGATTCTTATCACCTAACGTACGCGGCCTAGCTGCACCCTTAACTTCTCTAAATCCCTCCCCATCTACTACTCTCGGACCAACTTTAACCCCTTCCTCCACTCTATCCAACCTTCCCGACAAGCTACCTAAACTAGAAACTAGGTTACGCACCTCACCCTTCAAATTACTAACGTCTTCAACGTTAGTATTGGTTCGGTTTTCGTTAACCGTAGCCCTACCCCTGCCCTCATCAAGCGTTGCAAGTCTTTCCGTTACCTCACGTACACTGCGTTATATGTCAACTATTTCCTCCATTAACTCGCAAAAGAAACAAACTGATCTCTTGGTAGTCGCCATAGGACCGCCGTTATAATCTTTAAATATTTTGAATACCACCGGTTTACCCTTCACCTAACACACGACGCTTTCTGCGACGGCATCGCGCAGTTAAAAATTAGTTTATAACCGTCACAAGTTTAAGTTAAATTAAGCCGGCACGCTATGAAAACTTCTAAATCGCTAAAAACCACTAATATTCAATTACTTAACTATAACAATGTGAATATAAACGCAAGTATATAAAATTCAATACTTTCCAAAAGTAAAATTCTTAGCAATATGCAAAAGTAGATGCAATATCAGAGAGTTCAGGAAATGCGTCCGGTCAGTGAGAAGCTGACCTCCACCTTTTGCATCGTCTGATCAGTGGACAAGATGACAGTCACATCATAATGCTTTTACATGCTTAAACTTGCCGGAGTTTCTTTTCTTTTGTTATTTTCTCTATTCTTTCCTCATTTACAAGTTGGAAACAATGTAGTTGTTAAGTGCGAGGTATGTTTGAGCCCTGGCATATCTGGACTCCAACAACTTTCATTCTTGACTAGTCAAATGCTTGGCACGAATGCTTGGACTGTTGTTTTATGCGAAGAGATATAGTTTGTGAATTGTCAGTACTTGGTCCTTCTGAGGTGGTTGTAAGTTTGTTTTAGCAGCGAGCCTTTTCACAGTTCCACCCACGCCATCACGAGGTCCTATTTCAAGAAATCCATAAAGTGTCATTGGAAGAGATAGATAGACTGTTACATGTCACGAGAAAGACATTTTGAGATGAAAACAAGAGAGATTCTTTGACTCACCATTTTCAAGTTAGTAGCAAACAAAGAGGTAGAGAGTCTCCTGAAGGTTATTTCAGTGGAATGATCAATAACTTGGTGTTTAGACGTAGTGTGCAGACACTCACATTGTGGGTGCCGCCACTACCTGCCAAGGGACTGTTTTGGGCGTAACTTTGCGAATTTCGAGAAGCCAATCTTTGTGGGCTTTCCGTTTTATGTAGCTGGTAAGTTTCCATGAGGTTGCGCCAAATGAGATGATTTTGGACTTGCTGTTGCTTCTCTTCACGTACTTTTGACAAACATAATCCTCCTTTCCGGAGAGAACACGGTGCATGTCGACTTTCAAGTAGAATTTCTTGACTGGTCTGCAGTGTTTGAATTGAATGTCCCCAACTTTGGGGTTTGGGTCTAAAAAAAGCACCTCTCTGCTTCTGTAGATCTTGAGCAACCTTAGTTGTACGAAAAGTCTCACCAAACTCCTCTCATTCTTTGAATCGGCAAATGTCATTGGCAAGATTGTCAAAATTCGTACCTTTTCACTTCTGCTTCCACTTGATCATTGATTTCTAAGAAGTTCTGTGCCTGTTGTTTTTGGGCCATTTGTGAAATATACTTTTCAACCTTTCAAATGTTCCGTGCGATGAGTCCTCATTTCACGAAGGTCAAGCTTGTCGCCCATCCTCTCGAGTTGGCCTGGTGAAGTAGAGAGTTGGTTTATTGTACTCTCCACCTCACATAGCCAGGTACACTCGGCTCATCGTGGATTGTTCTGAGCCAGGCGTCTAATCATCTTTTGAAGATGTCCACCGCAACACCACTCGTGTTCCTTAGTATTTTGGGCAGCTGATTAAACAGTTTTGATCCTCTCGCAACAAAATTATTTTCTTTCAGGGTTAAGGATGTTCCCTGTCTAGCCTTTAATTTGGGAACACGACAGTCTTCCTTTTCTACTTTCCACTTTTGTTTGGAGAGTTATAGGGTTCAGAGTAAGATTAGGGGCTAGTTTCTCCATTATTTTCCAAGTGTAAATAATGGTGTATATATATATCCTCCTTTCCAGTGAATATAGATTTAATTCGCGTAACCTTTCCCAGTAATTTAGTTCTTTGCGCCCATTGATCTTGGCTGTGAAGCTTCTCTGAATCCCTTCTAGCTGTCTAATGTCTTCTTTTTTTATATGAGCATGTTAGGACCAAGCAGTATTCCAATTTCGGTATGATCAGTGTTTTCAGTAGAGAAATCATTATATTCCTATCCCAAAGTTTGCATTTGAATACTGATATCAATGGTTTCCACATTAAGCTTTAGTTTTTTCTTGCCGCACGTTTCATGATCTCTAATTTTTTCTTTGGGTAACTTTGTTTTGATAGCTTGTGCTTCACCACTGGCGACTCCCCAACAAGTTCGATTGATTGGTTAACAAGATTTATTCGCTCTTTTTTTCACTGTGACCACTTCACTTTCACTGTTACAAACACCAGAGAGGTTCTCATTTCAATATGTTTGTTTTCCACTTTGCGTTACGAGTGTTACAAGCTGAGGACTCGAGGTCCCTCCTTTGAAGTTCCTTATTACACTGGTTACGCTGCTTTTTGTCCAAGAATGAGGTTCAGTTTTGACAGGGCCTAGAAGCGCCACCACATTATGGCGTTTGAAACGCCACAGGTGTGGAATTTGGTCATGTACCGGGCCGGTGGTGGAGCAGGACGATTGTGTGAATGGATGTGTCCGCATTACTTTATACTTTTTCTCCACTTCAGTACCTTCTGTATTTTATACCGTTGTCGTTGTTGTTGTTGTTGTTGTCGTCGTCTCAATACTGATACAGTATAGCATGTAGCCCTTTTGTTTGATTCGTCCTCGGGTGAAGGTCATTTGGATTGCATCAGGCTTTTGGATCCTTTAAATTGCTAAAAGTGTTAGACTCGCATAACTCCTTTAATTGAACAAGTTAAGAATCGCTAATAATAATAGTCAGTGATGAGGGCCAGAAATTGGCACAGCGCTTAGGCCAATTAATACCGCCCATTGCTCTAACTCCTCTATTATTATTATTATTATTATTATTATTATTATTATTTATTATTATTATTTATTATTATTATCACCAGCAGCATCGAGAGTCGAACCCCCGACTGCAGTGTCTTCACTTCGCTTACAGGGAAACGGTGATACCCACTGAGGTAAACATTATGAGGAATCTGTAAAGAAGAAGATTTTACTTTGACGTAATTGTGGTATTTCCATATAAACGGTTAATGTACTACAAACAAAGTTGGGTCAAGAGGAAATGTAGGTCACCCGTAAAAAAAAGTGAGGAGTGGGAGGACCACTCTTTTATTATAGTTTGTTTTGATCTGAATGATTGGCGAAAACAGGTACTGAAATTGCTTACACTATAGTACAGGGTGTACATAAAGTCAGGATCTATTTTTGTGAAGCACTTGGAAATTATATGGAATTCAATCATAAAATGATAAAGTGGTAACATTTATTAAATAATTAAGAGTAGGATTCGACGTGACGCCCATCAGTATCCCTGCACAGCTCAAATCGTTCCGCAGCATTTCTAAACACATTCTGGAGCATTTGCGGGGTTATGTTATCTGCAGCAGTTCGTATACGTAAGTGTTCAAGACTCGTAATCTTCGTCTGATAGACGTGCGATTTGATAAAGCCCCATGCAAAGAAATCTAAAGGGGTTAAATCTGGTGATCTCGCTGGCCAAGGTCTGTTGCTTCCGCGTCCGATCCAGCGATTTTGAGAACGTCCATTTAGATAATCCTGAACAATTTTGGCATAGTGACAAGGAGCACCATCATGTTGATAGACGACGGGGATAGGATTGTTAGTACCGTCGTCTATCAACATGATGGTGCTCCTTGTCACTATGCCAAAATTGTTCAGGATTATCTAAATGGGCGTTTTCCAAATCGCTGGATCGGACGCGGAAGCAACAAAAGACCTTGGCCAGCGAGATCACCAGATTTAACCCCTTTAGATTTCTTTGCATGGGGCTTTATCAAATCGCACGTCTATCAGACGAAGATTACGAGTCTTGAAAACTTACGTATACGAACTGCTGCAGATAACATAACCCCGCAAATGCTCCAGAATGTGTTTAGAAATGCTGCGGAACGATTTGAGCTGTGCAGGGATACTGATGGGCGTCACGTCGAATCCTACTCTTAATTATTTAATAAATGTTACCACTTTATCATTTTATGATTGAATTCCATATAATTTCCAAGTGCTTCACAAAAATAGATCCTGACTTTATGTACACCCTGTATAGTGTATTGGATTCATGCATTTTTCAAAAAATCTTATTTACTAAGTTCCTCGTAATATCGAGATTATAAGAATGCGCATTCTGATACATGTAGGAAATAGTAAAGTGTTTGGGAAACACGATAGAAAAATTTGAAAAAAAAAAAAAATCAGAGGTTACATCAATTGACTTTGGTCTGGTCAGAGGTGAAACAAAGGGTAATTTTGTTTTTCAGTTCTCAGGAAATATTATTGAAGAAAATGAGTATTTTTTTAAGACTTTAAATTAAGTCAAAGAACGGCTTTTTAGTGTATGTAAAAGGGTTATCGAGGTCAGTTCAGGTCAAATTTTGACGACCTATATCACGAGAACTGGAGGTCACAGAGGCTTCAAATTTGCATTACGTTTTAAAATTTCATCAAAATTGAAGATGGTGGTTCTATGTAGCGTGGAATGACTCGTACATAGGGATCACCACCGCCAATAAGGTATCACCCCAGACTCGGGCATCCAGGGTCACCTTTCATGATAAATTTGGTGGTATATTTCTCGTGGTACGTCTTGTGAGACTAACGTCTTCCTTTATACACTTCACAAACCGCTTTCATTCCTCTTTTTCTTTTTTTTTTTTCTCATTAATTCTTTTGCCACATTTATATGAGGCTTTCTGAGGAAGAAATAGCTAAGCGACAAAAGTAAAAAATGCCAGAAAACGCTTTATAAAGTTGTACCAAATTTGAAAGTGAATAACTTTTGAAGATATATCGTCGAAAGTTCAAAAGTTATGACAACTTTCAAATTTTATACAATTTTAACTGCGTTTTTACTTTTGTCGCTTAGCCGCCACTTCTAGGATGGCTTCATATGAACTTTTATTTACGCATTCACTAATTACATCCTTCCATCTTTTACCCATGGCACTTCAACTACATTATTTTCCTTTCTCAGTCGTGCTTAATGTTGATCCAACTTCCTTTAATCCCGTCTCTTTCACTCCCCGGTATGTTGTTCTACACGCGCCACCAAAACCGTGTTCACATTTGCTTCCTTTTCATCCACCTCACCTACCAGCTTACAAAAATACTCTTCGAATATATATTTATATCGCGTATTTGTTCACCTTACATTAACACAGTCATTCTTATCTTTCACGCTACTACCAGTCATTCCACCAGATTGACTTTTTTCACTTCCACACTCCTCTGCAGAATAATTATCTATTCTCTACATATTGCTCTTTCATCTTTCTGAAATGTTCATTTACCTTTTTTTATAACTTAAAATTTTGGTCATTTGGTTTTGAAGTAATGAGATGAAATCTACATTTTGTGACTGAAGGCTTTATTTAAGGTCTTCCATTCCTTTAATGTAGGTTGGGTCAATGTCTTGACAACTACACCTTTGTGGGTTGTAAACACGCGTATTAAAATGCAAGGAACAAAATTGGTGAATGCGGACAGTACTCATGAACCTCCTCCGAAAAAGTACGCAGGATTGCTGCGTAAGTTTTTTTTTCTTTCTTTAGTCCAGTATTCGTGTTAGATACATGATGTATTTCACAAACCCCTGAAATTTATAAATATTACACTGTTATTATTATTTAATTTATTTACACACCCTGATAAGATGTAAGTTAAGCGAAAGGCTTTCGAGTCGCTTTTTATTTTTCCCCTGAGGGTGTATAATAGGCAGAAAATCCGAAGAAACTCGGAAACAAAAGATGGAATTATAATGACCGACTATGCGAAATTTGAGAGAGAAAATCAAATAGCTATAAACGAGGCAAAAAGAATAACGGGACAGATATTGAGAACCTTTAAAAGAAGGGATAAAGAAGTAATTACTCTTACTTAAAACACTGATCATACCAAAACTGGAATACTCCTTCACACTTATTATACAGAACACTTTTTTTTTTCCACTCCAAAGGAAGACTATTAACTTTTAAAAAAATGGTCACAAAAGTGACTATTTTCACTCTCCAAGTTCCTTAATTAGAGTGGCCTTATTCAAATCTTAAAAACGTTTCCGGTGCCCGTCTATAACCTGAAGGAGAAATTGACGAGAGATGTCAAGGCAACCGAAAATGCGACGATTTTTCTCCATGACGAAATATTCAAAACTGTTACCTTGATTATCTTTCATTGAAAGACCGCGAGGTCCGCTGCTTCCCGTACCCCAGCGGCTGTTTGCCCATTTTCTTAAGGAGACTTCCTTCTAGGGATTCGGACTGGAGTCAGCGCCGTTTGGCAGCGTCATTGGGGTGCCATAGTTGACTAATAATATGCGTCAGCTCTAGGCTGTAGTCTCTCCCTGGAGGTATAAACGTACGTCCCGACAGTGGGAAATTGCCCTTGCACGCCTTCGAATTGGCCACACCCGCCTTACCTACGGGCATTTAATGGAGAAGGTCCCTCGGCCTTACTGTAAAAACTGCATTGTCTCATTGACTGCGACGCGCTTGCTGGTCGAGTACCCTGGTCATGGGGACTTGTGTCGGTGTCATCTCGTTTGGAACCGAAGGGAGGATAGGACATTTCCTCTCTCTCTCCGGTGCTTTGGGGAGGAGTGTGTTACCCCGGTAACGGAACTTTTAGGTTTGTTGAGGAATTTCGTCTTCTTTTCTAATGCTTTTTAACTCCATTTTTGCCCGCATTCATTTTCTCATTCGTTCATTCTTCATTTGTCATTCATCTCTTGAGTTGAGTTGCCGCTTACTCTCTTCATGTTCGGGTGCTCTTGGAACGCGCATCCCCACGTCGTAGGGAAATGGGCTTTCATGGCTGCTAACTTTCACTTTGTATATTCGGTGTCAGCAACCTCGATGTTACGACGCCAGATGGATTACGCCTAATTAATCAATCAGTTAGTTCTGGGAAGTTTAATTTGCTTGGGTGGAACCCCCTTTTAACCCCTTCTACAGAGCCTTTACCAGTCGACGCTTCGTGGCAGCACACGCTTCTTCATGGGCAAAGAAGCTAAATCCAACGAGTTCCTCCCTCAGGTGCTATAAATGCTGAAGGAATGTTTTGTGGCCGCTTCCGAGATTTCAGGATGAATAGCAGAGTAGGAACCCAGTTTCTTCGAGAGTTGAAGATCATTACTGGCGCCAATTGAAGGAGAGGAAACGTGAACTACGCCTTTGTGTATGCGAGAACAGTAAATATATTCGCATCACTCAAGCCTCTGAACATCCATATCTTTAGAAAATAAATGATTTTGGCCACCCATCGTGCTCTATGATGCGCCCTCAGGTGCCATAATTCAAAATCTACGAGGAGGACGCAAAGAAACGACGAACTCCAACAACTCGCTGTAGTTGTTGACAATAATCAGGGATGGGGAGTCGGCCAAAAACAACCGACTCCCGACTCCCGAGTCGGTATTTTTAAAAATCGACTCCGACTCCCGACTCTTTCAAATATATAAGTATAAATAAATGTAATAAAGTAGGTACGATAATAATACAGTTTAGTAATTTAATACAATTTTAATGTTGTATTACACAAAAATAAAAATTAACAGAAAAAAAATTGATCTCGTATAAAATATTTATAACCTCATTAGGTTAACAATTTTAAAATTTTAATGTTGCGTACGGTACCCTAGCTAAATAAAAAAAAGTTGGTAAAGAATATTTTGTTTCCATTATATATTATGATATGCTAATATTGAAGCTAAATATTAAAAAAAGGCTAAAAAAACATACTTAATAATTTAACTCTCTAAGGAGAATTTGTTCTTAAGAAAAGTATAGCATCAATTATGTCCTCCTTCAACTTAGCCCGTAGGTGGGATTTAATTAACCGAAGAGCTGAAAATAATCTTTCAACGCTGACTTGTGTTGGTGGCAATGCAGTAACAGTTCTGGCTACATCTTGCACTAATTCAGGATACTTTGGTATGGCATTCATCACATCAAGTTTTAATGAACGATCAAATTTCTCTATTTTTGTTAAAGCTGCATTAAAGTCTTCTCTGAATTTGGTCAATGGGGTTATTTTTATAGGTTTATCATCTTGACTCAAACGGCATCGCTTAACTTTTTTTGATTTTTCTTCATTATCGAGATATTTTTCAAAATCCATTTCTTCTTCAGAGTTTGAGCAGGAGCTTTGCATAATGGCAGGACTAGAGCAGCTTCAAATTCTGAATTACTTGCGGCATCTGTTTCATTTAACATTTTCATTCGCACAGCTACATCACACAGAGCTGACTTTCCTCGAGCAATCTGTTCTTCAGTTAAAAGTACCCTGTGCATAGGATCTACATAAACTGCAGCCAATAGCACGTCATTATTCAGTAAATTTTCTTCTCTACGCTGCATAGACATTCTTATACCATCTGCAACAATGCCGCCAATTTGAGATAGTTTATAATTAATATTTTTCCATTCCTTGTAAAATGTGCCAGGTGTCAATTCAGCTGCTTGAAACTTCTTTGTAACCACATATGGGTACTTAAGTAATGCCTCAAGTTGACTTGCCTGCTGCCACTGGATATCAGTCATTGTTACATCTGGGTTTGCCATATCGATAAGGTATGGCTTCAATTCAAGAAGGCGCTTAATCATTTCATAGGTACTCCCCCAACGTGTAGCTTGATCTATAACTGCACCTTTTCCGGATCGACGTTTTAATATTGCATCAAGTTTAGGCGTTCTTGCAGCCACTACTATGTTGCGTAACCTACCTACTACATTAGCAGCATTCCTTTCTTTTAACCCATCACGAATTGTCAGTTGCAATGTGTGGACTGCATGCACATCGCATATGGGGGATATTTGAGAATCCAGCAAAATCATTGTCTACAGTGTCAACACTGTCAAGTTTGTCAGCAGTTTCATCCGTATCTTCTTCACTACTGTCTTCAAAAAGATCTCCTTTTACTTCACCATCATTAAGTTTCTGTACTGTACTTGTCATATTTGAAGCATTATCAGTAACAATTGATAATATTTGCTCTTTAGTGATTTCATATTCTGTCAAGATGGTTTCAATTAGCTTGGTCAGGTATTCGCTTGAATGTTGAGTTTCAGTGTCCTTCACTGCCAGAGTACGTATAACTAGTTTTCCTTCATCATCAATGAACTGAACATTTATTGCCATATAATTAATTCTTTGTCTCGTGCAGGCATCCATCTTAAGAAAGAAGAATTTTCCTTGCAGCATTGTTTTCAATAAAGTTTTCTGGCTTTCTGCTTCCTTTAAAATCATGTTTCGAATATCATGTCTCTCTAATGACACTCCTAGTTTTGCCGCCATTTCTCCATTTAATCCACGGAAAGCTGGGGAGGAAAATAATGTAAGTGCAACCTCATTCTTTACAACTAAATCTATAAGGTATTTTTTTAAATTTTCCTTTGTCATTGATATTGTAATTCTCTCACTGTGGAAAAATTTTGTAACAGAGACTTGTTTGCTTTTTGAAATAGAGGTACTGGCCTGACTAGAAGTAGGTTTCTGGATTTCCTTATCATGCTGATCTACAACCTTATAAATATTGGGATGTTTGTTTCGTAGATGGCGTTTCAAGTTTGAGGCTGTAGTTGGAGCATTAGCATGTTTCCCAGTGTAAGCACTAATTTTTGTATTACACTCTTTACCATCCTTTTCTACTTGACAAATAAAAATACTTTCATTCTCATTTAGCTTAAAATATTGAAAGACTGCTGATTTTCTACTAGGCCCACGACTCATTACTAATAGGGGCTAATTAAATTAATAATTAATATATTGCTAATTTTTATATGGTACCTAGTATTCTAAAATAGAAATATGAAATTCATTTGCTAAGATTTACCAGAACAATAAATCAAATGTGGAAATGTGAATCTAGAATTAGTTCAGGAAGATATTTATTTAGGGCAGAGTAGTATTCTGGTAAATTGTTGGCATATAGAAATTGAATCAAAGAGTCGGGAGTCGGTCGTTTTTACCGACTCCCGACTCTTCAAAAAAGCTCCGACTCCCGACTCCCCATCCCTGGTTGACATGATCATTGGTCAGAGCGCCTCTCGCGAAATCCAAAACATCATTCGTCATGTCCTTCCGTTGAGAGAGAATTTGAGACGTTTCACTGATATCGAAGCCTGTTTCATATTAGTTATTGTTTATGGAGGCCCATTTGTCCTTAAATCTGTTGAATAGGAGACTATCTGGACAGTTGATGGACCCAAACATACATTGCACACATCTTTTAATAATAGTAATAATCTTTATTCCGAAAGAACACATTACGCGAGATATACATTACATCCATATTGGTTTACACACTGTTGGCATTCGCGTTTAATTTTGTATTTTTTAGTGACAAGTACTTTAGTTACAGTACTGTATTCTATTGTGAATATGCCGTCGGGAAGCATGGCAGCTTTTCAGACAAAAATCTTTGAGATTCATTACTATTTTTACGAAGGAAAAGAAGAAATATAATAGAATTAACAGAAAATAAAATAAAGTTGCATTTAATTAATTGTCATTATAAATGAAAATTGAAATAGTCTTCGAAATAATAGAAATGGAAATGGTAAACAATACGTATGATGATAGAAATAATAGAAAAGAAAAATGGTAAACAATAGGGTAAACTGAACATGAAATACTGGTAATAATTAATTTCTCTCGTTACAAATTAGAAACGATGATACAATTTTAGTTACAAAAATACAGATAAATGAGGCACGTTATAACTATGGCGTAATGTAATGGAAACTTTTAATGTATAATTTATATAACTTGTGACTGCACCCAATTTAGGATTGTGAATTTTATATATGTAATGGGTGATTTGCTTTCTTTAGTGATACTTACAAGTTGCAATATAGTCGTATATGCATACTGTATACACACACACGCATACATTGATAGGAGCTAATAAAGTGTTTCTTTAATGATTTCCGAAACTAAGTTAATAATAGTGCTTGTTTGATATTTATAGGTAAAGCGTTCTAGATATCTGCCTCTTTGTAGGAGAGGGCACTTCCTGCAATTTGCATTGAATAATTTGTTTTATGTATGAAATCATTGGGAAGCCTCGTATTATGGTTGGTTTTGGTCTGACGGGGGGGTAATCGCCCCTGTGAATGGGCGAAGTATAGTTTCTATTATTAACTTTGTAACTTCGTGCATAGTGACACGACTCCCAAGATGCGCTATCGACAAGCCAGATTTGGTCTATCGTAGGACCTCTCGATAAGTGTTCAACATAAATTGATGAAACCTCTTGCACATACGTATCACCACAAGACTATGTGCTACGAACAAGGATCAGGTCACGGATATAAGCGGAGACATTAATGTTCCGACATGTTCTAGCTAAAGGTCCGTTACGTGTTAATTTTTGTCTGTTGGAGTGAATTGCTTAGATAAAGATGATTTCTCTTCGCAGACGGTTTACTCAAGATAGGCAAAGATGAGGGCGTGGCCGCCTTATGGGCGGGAGCTTTCTCTTCGCTCATTTTGGCTGTTAATCCTGCCATTCAGTTCATGACTTACGAGGCTTTAAAGAGGAGGATGGAGAGGGTTTCTGGCGGGGAACAACTCGGTGTCAGTGCGGCTTTTTTCGCTGGGGCGGCGGCTAAAGCTATTGCTACAATCCTCACTTATCCCCTGCAGTTAATCCAGACGAAGCAAAGGGTAAGTACCCCGGGGTGGATGTTTTTTTTTACGTTTGCTGATCTACTTCCACTGACCATAATCATTTGTTGTTTTAGATACCTTGAGTATGTAATGTACCGTATTGTAAAGATAATTACGAAGTGTCGCAGGCTCGGAAGTACTTGAATGGGTGATAATAACTTCTCGCTATTTCAGCATGGCCACAACTATCCTGGACTTGCCCAGAAAGCTGGAATCATTCCAATGATTGTCTATATTGTGAAGTAAGTTGGATCGTGCTTTTTATACATTTAGGGCTTATTGTATCGCTTCTCAGCCTTTCATACTTAGTTATCTCCAAACTTCCACCAACTCGGCTACTCTTGAGGTTTCACATCGAAGTTTATTATTATTATTATTTAAAGAGTGTATGAAATTATCAGTGTTCTGTGACTCGATAAATTAGGGCGCCGCTCGACAGTGCTGACACTTCGCTGAGTCGTGGGTTCAAACCCCAGTGGTGCCCAGAGCTGGCCGGTTGTCTTTTCTGTATCTTACGTAGGTGGGAGGCGGCACCTTCCGCTGGTATAGAACATTTGTATGTTACCTTATGAAATTATCCGTCCGTTTTTTAGATACATAATCCCTTGCATTTTTTATATATAAGTTTATGCTTGCATAATAACTTCGGTCGTGTGCAGTTTATTGTGAGAAGTAAGGGGCCATTAAAAAATTATGTAACGCAGAAGGGGGTGGGGGAGTGTTAGGCCAGGTGTTACATGGGGTGGGGGGTGTCACCTCAAGTGTTACATAACACTTGATCACAAATACATAAAGCTGGGAAATGACAAGATACGTAATTTCAGCATGTCTTATATATAATATAGGTGAGTAATGCATTATTATCATGCTTATTACTTACTCAAAACACCTTTTAATGCAACAAGTTTTTGGTGAAAGAGAAGTAACAATTTATTGAAAATAACATTTTATAGGGCAATGTGAGGAGGGAGCGGGGCAGTGCTGGTGTTACATAATTTTTAGGGGGGTGGTTGGATATATGTGACAGTATGTTAGTGATTTAGGGGGGGAGGATAAATTTTGGTGGAAAACGTTACATAATTTGAATGCCCCCTAAGAGAGGATTTCTATTATTCAAAGTATGGTAGAGTTATTTAGAAGACTAGCGAACTATTTTTTCGTTTTAGTTCATTGGGTCACTCTTTCGCGTTCAGTTGATGTAGCTACTTTTACACGGTTCGGATTCCACAAAAAGCTGTTCTATTTACTTTCCTCAATATCGCAGTTTGGGACTTTGACCGATTAAAGTAGCTACTGAACGTACACATGAACATTAGAAGCGCTATAAGTATTCATTTTCCTTTTGCAGATTGCAGGGAGCGAAAGGATTGTTCAAAGGCTTGGAAGCTAAAATACTACAAACTGTCCTCACTACTGCTCTAATGTTCGTCTTTTATGAAAAAATAGCGAGTTTCGTATTGATGCTTTTATTGAGGACGAACGGTATCCCCAAACGATAATTCGGTTTATGGGAAATTTTTATTGGAAAGATTAACTAATTGTTACTTTTATCCGCAACACGTGTTAGTATACATCTCTAGTTATATTTTTTACCACTTATTCTAACTTATTTTGCGATACATTTTTAGTTGTAAATTTTGTATATATTATAATTTAGGAGAGAACGCTCTCGTTTGAAGGTGGAATGATTTCCGCAAGTGGAGCATTTTCTCTAGATTTATCGAACAAACTTCGTTCCTACGAGAAGTGTCGAAGTTGACGAAAATATTTATTTTAAAGTAACATATCGGTTGAAATGAAATAACGAAGGAAGAAAGCAATAATAGTCTTGATGTAGTGCCCAACCCGTATATTTATTTATGGTACTGGACACCCATTCTATTACGTTAATTCACTTCACGGGCACCCTTTAAGTTGGGCGTACCCGGTGATTTTATCTCTTATTTTCGTCCAGGATGATTCGGCCTACCCAAAACGGATGGCCCTTTAAATTGATAGGCTAGGTTCCTTCGACTTTCCACAAGCCTACTTTGAACGTTAATTTTCCCCAGCTAACAAGAGGGGTCTATCACAAGGTTTTTATAACAACACACGCCCTCTTATAAATTTTATTAAATGTTACTCGACACAGTACATGCATTTAATAGTTTATTCTGAATTAAATCTATAAATTTTCAGACAATACAATCCAATCTTAACGTCAAAGACAAAGGTCACAGTTATATGAATTTAAATCGTTAAATTGATCTATTTCCTGTAACAAATAATTCAATGATAAATCTAAAGAAAAAGTTAACAGTTATCTGCATTTCAATAATTTATAGATCGAGGGGCTTTATATTTTAGTGCAACAAAAATAAATAAATAAGAGATGAAGTGGTCGGAATTCGGCCAGGATATTTGAAGAATTATTGTACTTACGACATACAGATGACAAATGGCTCTCAATTGTGCCGTGTACGGACCGTAGATTTACGGCCCGCTCACAATTTTCAACGCTACAGTATATCAACTAACGGGACTTTCTTCTGAACCCAAATTGACGGATTCAGGAACTAGGGGCCCAGACGTACCCCGTTTAGCATTTACTTGGAACCAAATTAAATTAATGGAAAGTTCACAAAACTCTGGGTCCGTTGGTTAACATTAATTAAGATACAATAAAATTATCGGTTTAGGTCGTTAACAATAACCTTTAGCATTTGCACAGATTTCCGCGTAAGCTAATGACATGGTATACTTTCCGTTTTGAAGTTTATTACGCCACAAGTCTACAGGGGGTTTGTTTAACCACAGTTAACTTCAAGGAGGAACGACTACAACTAACTTAACAATTTTCGAATTTACTTTACAATTTTGAAGGACCCCGCCTTCCAATGTTCTGAAAGCCTATCAAACCCTTTGTTTTTCTAAGACCGTCCCCCCAGAAGGCTATTACCCATACAAGAGGGAAAGAAGGCGTCTTTACTACGTTTCCCAGGATCCTGGGCCCCCTGATTGGAGCGGGACCTGATTTCCGAGTATAAACCCCTCCTTCTTCCCAACAAATACATTTAAATACCGTTAACAGATTCGAAGCCCTAAGTTTATGACCCCCTCGTGGTTCAACTTTAGCAGCGTCTTCGAATCTGCCTTACAAAAGTCGCACCCTCCCGCGAAACGAATCCAAAAATTTTCGAATCCAGCGAAAGAGGAAACCCACCCATTTGCACGTACATCCAAATCCGTTGGATTACCCTTCTCGCTGGGGTCGGGTCTCGGTGATAAACCTCTGTCCCCACGTGGTTTGGCTTTATTACTTCTCTGAGAATCCGAACTAAGATAGAACAACTTTAAACAATCTGAAACACTTCGGATTTATTCGTTCATGAATGTTTAAAAACCAAACCACACTGCGTTCAGAGATGTACACCACGAAATCTTAAAAATAACATTCCTTCACTTATTTTATAAAAGATCTCTGCCTGCAAACTTCATGGTTCCGACAGTCTACCAATGCACTTCTTCCATAGAGCGGGTAGTGTGTGTATTCCGGTGCCGTAGAAGTCCGTGCTCCTCTCTCTTCTAATGGCCTTCGATATTTTCGTCTGAGGTGAAGCGCACTCCTCACTGTGGTCTTTTGAGCGACCGAATTGATGAGAGTGAGGAAGCAGGGTCCAGGCTCTATAATGGATGGGTGGCAAATGTCCACAGGAAGCTGGCATGTGGCGAAGTGGGTGAAGAACACTACGACGGCTTTTTGGTACCACAAAAGACTTGCTGTTCGATTTTCTAGAGTTGAAACCCTCCGTAAGTGCCAACAGGTACTGCGAGTCTGCAAAAACTAAGAAATGCCATTCGGCACAGGAGACTGCGGTTGAGGGACCAAAACATTTGCCGCTTTCACAAGACTTTCCACCCATACGGCTTTCGCCACAGCCGAACTTATTACTAATTCCCCGTGAACCGTTGTCACCCATCCGCCCTCAACGAGTACACCTTACCTCGGATGAAAAGCGGCATAAGTGCTACTAGATCAGTGCTTCGACAGTAGAGCACGGACTTATCACACGGAATGTACTCGCAAGCGCAATACACTGCGGGCGTGGTTCTTTGAGTGATACTTCATTTTCCATACGGGTCGTGTCCAGAACTACTGTTTAACCCTTTAAGCCCCGAATTTTTTGTAGGGTTAAGTTATGAATGCTTGTATTTGAAACGTTAGCAATTTGTACCTTAAAGGGTTAAGTTAATTAATGGGGATAAAGGAAGTAATAGATGTATTTGAAGGAATTTAATAAACATTATATATATATAAATCACTTCAATGTCAAAATGCTTTGTATATAAATACTCATACAAGTTATTTCAATCCCCCCCCCCCCCCCGCCCCCCCCGGTAATATTAATAAATATGGGGAAAAGGTTCGTGAAACTCTGTAAGCGAAATTGGTGTCGCTTTTATTTAATAAGTTATTACACTTATCTGTATTAGCCTCATAAGGAAGTTTACTTTCAACAAACAAGAGTCCCATCTGAAATACTAGGTAGTCCGCCTGAAATGTATGTAACTGGAAAGCAGCGCCGGATTTAGGTTTGTGGGGGGGCCATGTGCGGGGTTAAACTAACTGTTTCCTTTTATTTACTAAAACTCAAACATCTCGAAACAACTTTATTGGGGGGGGGGGGGGGGGGGGATCCCAAAAAGACTGCTTGCTTAAAAACACGCAGTCGCTGGTAATGTTAGTAAACTCATTAACCTAATTTTATCGACTGACATTACGGTTCATTTTTAATAGTTTAACCAGCGTTATTTACTAGAATAGACATACCAAAAAAGAAATTTAGAGAGAGAGAGAGTGATAATATTAGTAAACTCAATCATGATTTCGACGTTCGGAAATGTAGACTTTAGGTTCTTCGTAATGATTCACCCATGAATTCACCCATTTTGATCTTTTTAATATTTAATGCTACAGCTAAACCCATTACCATATATTTGTCCATGCGACGGGACATGTTAACATGTTACCGCAGCAGCAATTAAGTTTTTATACAATCACGAAAATGTGGGGGCCCTGTACGGCAGCACACTCCGCACCCCACTAAATCCGGCACTGCTAGAGACTAACAATCGGAAGGGCCCTTCTTGAACTCGATATAGCAGTTGGCCAATAAAGGCTGAAGCTTGAGGTCCAAATTAAGTAAAATAAATAGTCCACCTTCACCATTGTAAAACCAATGGATTTATTTTATTATTAGTGAAGGTTATTCAATCCAATCATCATTGCTCTACCTAAGATTACTTTAAAAGTGTAACCAGTCAATTCAAAGAAAGTTAAGCTAAGCAGCAGTCCGGTAATATCACCAACAAATCCCATTCAGGAGGACCACGGAAGTCGACCGCAACGGCTAACAGTTATTCGACTTTCATAACTACGAAGGCACTCCTTATTCAGAGCACTGATGATGTATAGTTTGAGAAATGCATTCCCTCGCTATTGTTCCTCTTGGAACTAAACATTTAATGCAGGCCACCTAGTATTTATACGTCAGAATGACTTCTCCCCCCCCCCCTCGCCACGTCGCTGTTTATCTCCATCTGATAAATACAAATTTAAGGTCATGCTCAAACATTGGATTCAACAGTCATGATTTGAAGTTTAGATTAATAATGACGGTGTTTAAATTGGACTCTGAAAATTGATAAAATTAAATTTTAACTTCCGTACAATTCCAGAACCGACGCAGTTCAGAGAAGAAACCACAATTACTAAGCTATTTTGCATTCCCTCAGAACCGAGTCTGGAAATCCCCCGCCAAAAGTTCTTGCAAGATACTACGCACGTTCAAACCAAAATTTGTTATTCTACTTTTTAAAAATAACCACCCAAGAGTGTTTCGCATATCTTTTAGGTTTCAATTTTTCGACAGTAACAACCAGATTTCTCCAATTTGCAACAATAATATTGAAAGTAAACTACTAACAAGTTTCAGTTTTTAGAACCAATTCACTTTTGAATTACTAACGCTACTCCATTATTCGAGACACGAACGTCGTCCGATTTATATAAAGAATTTTAGCCATCATTTATCCTTATCTTAATGAGCAGAATGCGTAATTAACATTAATAGTGTGGAATTTTAGACTCAAAGTCCTAACTCCTCCGATAAACGTTGAACTAAAATATAGGTTAAACAAATGGTGGTTATGTTGCGTCAAATACGATAAGTCTCGTTGTCCTTCGCTTGTACAGGATTCTGTAGCCGCAATTACGACACCTGACCGGGTCACGTGGTCTCATCTCGTTTTCGCAATGACAGTCTGCAAAGAAAAGTTTATTTAATACTTTGAAATTAAGAGGAGACCTACAACTTCACCGAGTGTACGAACCAGTACTTCCACCAAAGCAGCAGCTTAACTACTAGTAAAGTCCGAACCGAAACTGTTATTACCTTTAGTTTAACAGAACAAACCTGGCAGATCCTAATCTAATTTAGAGTCGATGTATTGGTTTTTACGTTTTGAATGAATGATTAAAAACTAAATTGAATTAAACCAACACAAAGACTGAAGCTAGAGTCACTGTCCTGGCTGATGCCAGACGATTTGAGGCTATAACCTAGTACTCATAAAAAGATGAAGAGGTTGAAAAGAATTTAATCCGTTCAACGGCGAACAAAATTACAGTGCAATCCTACTCACCAATGAACCTTCGAAAATGAAATAATACTTACAATACTAATTACCTTAAATTAATCTGAAAAGAAATCTTAAATTAGACTAACCTACCTAACTTTATACAAATTATATAAAGCCTACAAATGAAAAATAATTTGAATACAATTGAACACAGTTTGACACCTTACGTGGCTAGACGCCCTCGTCACGCCACTATGTGACGAAACCACTTATGTAGATTTCACATACCAACCAAATTAGGTTTGGATTGGGTGTGGTTTGATATTTTAAGATATTTTTTAATAACTTGCCCGGCATGAACTGCAGTAATCCTAATTAGTGGATTATTGCAGGCATTTTGATCTAATGATATCCGAATTTTAAAACTAATTTTAATTTAGAAAATAAATTTGATAAATTTAATTACATTCTTTTAAATCTTTAAGGTCTCTCTTAGGCCGAGAGACGAGGATTTTGATTGCTGCTATCGCTAGGATCAAGAACAACTGAATTTTCACTCTCATTGTCGGTTTCGTTTCTAGTACCCGTATGAGTGATAGAGATCTCGAGAGGGTATAAATGACAAATTGGGTAATTGACAATTTGACAGTCAGAGCGTTTAAGTTGGACGCTTCTGACTTTATTATCTTCACCGAAGAAAAGCTTTAATATCCTACCCATTTGCCAGAAGGGCCTGATCTTTGAAGGTGATTTTATTAGCACTACGTCGTTTACTTTGACTATTGTCCCAATTGCTTTGAAACAGATCGCGACTATATTCTCGTAAACTTAGTAAATAGGACTCGTACCACAAAGTTCTAAAGTGATCGAATTTCTCGTTTAATACACTGAACGACTTGTTCAAGTCCTCACGAGAGGGCGGATCTTGCGTCCATAAGGGATCGTCGTTTCCTAATTTTAGTGTTATGCTAGAATTACTGTGAATTTTAAGAAATGAGAGGAGTTAACGGGCTGAAATCTTTTTCTGAAAGCATATAAGTTAAAGGCCTCGAGTTGATTGAATTTTGAATGCTAGATAGCAGGGTGACCAGATCATAATAGTCTAATTTAGATAGGCTGATCATATTTCCTTGAGACAAAAACGGGACATTGGGATGGCAAAAAAGGGACGGGGGTTATGTAATATTCTGTATTCATGAAAAAGTAAGTACATAAACATGAGCTTACAATTATTCTTCAGTGACAGAACCCATACAAAACGGTACGTATGGTC
The DNA here is from genome assembly GCA_023014485.1 of Bathynomus jamesi. Classification (NCBI taxonomy): domain Eukaryota; kingdom Metazoa; phylum Arthropoda; class Malacostraca; order Isopoda; family Cirolanidae; genus Bathynomus; species Bathynomus jamesi. Next base: position 800,932 of record JAJOZX010000627.1, read on the forward strand.
AGCCTAAATTTAGATCTACCGATGGCCTTGTACAGACAACTTTTCACTACTCTTATGAGTCGTTCCCACGCAGCACCCGTCCATGCCGAGTACACGGGGAGTTTAAGATGTTTGATATTATTGACTCGCATGTGCTCGCGAAACTCATCGGACTCTAAAGCCTTTCCACCCTCTACGAAGCCTTTGGCATTGTCACTGTAGACAAAATCGCAAACTCCGTAGAGATTTGAGAATCTTTGAAATGCAAGGAGAAATGATTTAGTCGACATACTCGGCACTAACTCCATGTGCACCGCTCGGATGTTAAGGCATGTGAATATTAGGATGTACATTTTGACAGATCCTTTGTCCGAGTCTTTGACGTAAAGGTGGCCAGTGAAATCTACATGTTTAAAGGGGCGGAAAAAGTTTACTTGGGCCTTAGTGAAGTTGGTAAATTTGGGGTATTGGAATGCAAATTGATTATTTTTTGCACCATACTCTGAAAGAATGCTTTTAACCGTCTGCCTAGGTTTGGTTATCCAGTAACCTTGCATTCTGATTACGTTTAAGGTGGATTGAATGCCAAGATGTTTACATCTTAAGTGGCAGTCCATTACTAACAAACGAGTGAAATGGTGATTTTTCCCAATCAAAATTGGGTTGATGACACTGTAGTCATAATAGTTTGACTTAGGCTTATTAGAAGCAAAGGCAGAATTGCTAACATCGTCAAGAAACAAATCTAAGTTCTTTACGAGGTCGGGTATTTCTGATTCCTTTTTACTTTTTTTTTCTAAAAAGTGGTTTCCCTTTTCAAAGCAATCTAACTGCATTTTATACAACCAGTAAAGTTTAGCGCCAAAGTCTGCGTCTGCCTTTTTCTTTCTTAGTTTGAACACGAATTTAAGGACATAGGCAGTGACTGAGCAATTTGTTTAAATTTGAATATTTGGTTATGTCTAAAATGGGCTCGGTTACGTCATTCTCGTTTGCAACGGCCGCATTAGTAACTAGTGATGTTTGAATTAGTTTTTTACTGGAATCGGAAAGACATTTAACCCTCTAACGCCGACTGGATCGAATACGTACCGTTTCAAATACACGCATTTAGACTTAAACCTACAAAAATGTTCGGCGTTAAAGGGTTAAGTCCGTATTTAGGCCAATGTTTTGTTTCTAAAGTCAGCCAAGTAGGTCCTTGTAGCCAAGAACTTAAGCGAGATTCGAATTCTTTGAATGTTATTCCGCGTGTGATGAGGTCTGCCGGGTTATCATGAGATGCCACGTATTCGTAAGTGATTTCTACTTTAAATTCTTTTTTGATGTTTTCGCGCATGGAAGCTATGTCCCGAATACGGTTCTTACAAATATTGACTCGTTTTTACAATTTATGTCACTAGAGAGCAACCAGGATATTATTATTTGCGCATCGACAAAAATTTGAATAGAGTCAAAGGGGCACTGAACCGCGGAAAGAAACTGAGGCAAACATTTCAAGGCTAGATATACTGAGTAATTCTAAAGATGGCAAGGTTCTACCCTTTAACCCTTTACTGCCCAAAAGGACAAATTTCTAACCTTTCGAATACACGCATTCATTACTTAACCCTACAAAATATTTAGGCAGTAAAGGGTTAATGGGGCGACTTTTGCTTTTGCAAAAACTAAACTCGACTGTGCTCCGCTTACTGCGTAGACGGCAAAACCATAACACGTTTTGCTTGCGTCGCAAAAAACTTTCAAAGCAACTCCCCTCATCTGAATTGAAAGCAGATCTGTTTATTTGAATCAACTTAAGTTTAAGAAGGTCCTGATATATTTTTCCCCATTCCTTTAATTCTTTATCATCCAACTTTTGATCCCAGGTCAGACCCAAAGACCATAATTGTTGCATAAAAACTCTACCTTTGATTGTGACTGGTAGGTAAAGGGATAAGGGATCGAATACTTTCGAAATTTGATCGAGTACCTGGCGTTTGCTGTCGGCAAACTTATCAAGGTTGAAATCCATCAACTTAAGTTGATCGGTACCTACTTCATAATGGTAACCCAAAACTCGCTCCAACCCACTACCATGTTCTTCAGCTTTCCCGTCCTGAACCATTTTTTCTTTTAAATCTGAATTGTTCGTGTTCCACGAACGCAATTCGAAACCCCCTTCTGACATTCGACCGTTTGAATTTGAATAGAGCTCATAAAGAACCTCAGGGTTTGAGTTTGAAATTATTAAATTGTCGACGTAGGAGTCTTTCAGCATTGAGGAACACAAGTCGTTTTGATATTTATTGATGTGATGTTTGATCACGTAATTCAGGATAAAAGGGGAGCTGCAAAGTCCGAAAACTATAGTAAAGTATCGGTAGGTAACTAGGTTGCCATTTTCCTTCCAGAAAAAGCAAAATCTATTTCTGTCGGAGTCTAATTTTAATTTAATTTGGAGAAATGCCTTTTTGACGTCTGCTAGCATGACGTATTTATTAGTACGAAATTTGCAGAGTAATTTAAAGAGAGAGCCCATTAAATCAATACCCGGAAAAGCTGCTTCGTTTAAAGAAAGCCCATCGCTGGTCTTAAGGCTGCAGTTAAATACTGGGCGTATTTTTGTTGTTATTTGAGCAGCTTCTTTTACGACTGGTCTGTGGGGGATCCATGTATGATTTTCGAAATCAGATGGTTTTACATTGATCTTTTCAATTATGCCTTCTTGCAGTTAGTTTTTAAATACTTCATTATACTGACTAGTGAGTTGTTTTTTATCTAAAAGTTTACATACTCTGTCTAAAGTTGCTAAAGCTATTTTGTGATTAGAGGGGACGAGCGCGACTCGCTCTTCATGCCAAGGTAACTCGACATGGTACTTATTATCTTTGAGCTCAATTGAGTCACAAAATTCTTTTACTTTCAGCTCGTCCACACTACCAAAGAACACTTTTTATACCAATTGATTCTAGACTATAAAGGTGTTCTAATCCCAGGTCTAAATCAGGGTCCGCATTGGTGAATTTTAAAGGGTTGAAATATGTGGGTGACGGTTGCATGACAGCATTAACCACGCACTCCACGCCCTCCCTAACCGAAATGTCCTTTTGATGAGGTTTAAAGACCTTTGAACTTGCAATCTCTCGCTTCACACTCGCACCTCGACCCCAACGAATGGGCAGCCACCACAAAGCAGAGCGGATTATGGGCGGAACTTCTTTGAAAATTGGATTCGATGTTATTTGTTTGCGAATGTTTGTTAGGAGAGAATGAAAAACCTTTGAAATCCCTGGAGGGGTTTTGAATTTGAAAAAGATCATCAGCTTCGTTATTGTTTTTTTTCTTGTGGTCTGTGTCAGATTGAATGCCCCGGCTTGGGCTCGCACCTTTGACCCTATCTAAGATGTTAGTAGATGTAAAAGAGGTGCGATGCAAAGGATTTTTACATCCCGACCGCCCCCCGGTGTTAGTAGCGGTTTGGCCGCCAGTGAAAGCTGAGGTGCTGCCAAACGGGATTATTCCCAAGGAAGTTTCCAATGCAGCTCCACCGAGACACGGGACCATCTTAACATCGACCATATGCTGTAGGACATCGACTCCCAAGAGAGCTTCAACCCCAGTTACAGCATCGTCAGAGGGATTACTGAAGCCAAGGTCGGCTAAAACGTAACCCTCTGCTTTTATTTATGGCTCGACCCAAACCAGAGACTTGGTAGTCTAAGGAGAGGTTATCGTCCACTATAAGGTTGAAAGACTGATGATCTTGGTTTGAATTTAACTTAATTTGAAATTCATTCTCCCTAACGCGCCTGTTCTGAGATCCTATGAATGTTTTTATGTTATAAGAATTGGGTTGAAGTTCCTCCACATCACACCCTAAATCTAGGACGGCTGAAGTCGCAATATACGATCTCTGGGATGCTAGATCCAACAGACATCGCACACTACGAATTTTATCCCGATACGCGAAATCTAAGGTCAAAGTGGGAAGTAAGAGATCTGATGGTTTTGACGTACTATTGGACAGGTCGGTCGAGAGCACGCTGGAATTTATGACCAATGGCCTGTCATGCTTTAGTCACAAGTTTGGTTGTTTTTCATTCGGGCACAAGGCCGAAATATGAGTTCGCGCATTGCAAAATGCACACTCATACGATAACTGGTATTTACTTGACGGACACCTTTCATCAGAATGTTTGGAACTGGAACAATTTGCACATAATTTTAACGTCAGGCAACGAGCTCTTCGCTTTTCAGCGCTTTGGTAGTGAGGACATCTGAGCATTGCGTGTTCACCCTTACAGAGCTTGCGAGAGCTTTTATAGAAGGGTTTGTCCTCGGTTGGATTTTTAATATTCGCTAAAGGTTTAGAATTCTGAGGATGATTTGCTTTAGCTTCCGTTTTGAAGTTTTGTAATGTAGGAGGGTAAGGACTTGAAACTTTACTAATTTTTAAACTTATTTTTAGACTTAGTTTGAATTTTGACTTCAGAAGGCTTTGTGGGCTTGTTATATTGGACAGGTTTAATTTTTTCTAAAGTTCTAATTATTGAAACGTAATTATCTAAAATTTGATTGACTGAGGGGTAGTTCGAGTTTAAAGTGTGAGTTAGCTCACGCCTAAATGACAACGGTAGATTTTTAAAGATAATATGAGCCATCAGTTTGTTTCCGGCAGATCTCGCTTGAAATAAGTCTACTCCGTAACCTTTAAGGTCAAAGAATAGAGCGGGCTTCATTTAGCCAGCAGGCTAATTTAGTATAGTCATAGTCCGCTAAAGGTTCGGCTGTCGCTAACTTTTTAAAGTATTCGTCGATGATGAAAGGTACATCGAGAAATTCTTCTTTCAAAAGTTTTAGGGCTACTTGATAATTCGAATCATTGTTGGTTAAATGTTTTACAATTGTAAATGCATAATTCTTTAGATAGCCTTTAAGGTAGGCTAATTTGGCACAATCCGAAAGGTCTTCCCGCGAACCTATTAAATTGTCAAACTGCGACAAAAAATTCTGGAAGTTATCTTTATCCGCAACCCCATCAAATGTGGAACATTTTAGAGTAGGAGGGTGAGCTTCCTTTTTAAGGACTGCTTTGAATCCCGACAAAAGTAGTTGATCAAGGCTAGTGTGGCCTTCCCTCGACAAAAATGACGCATTAGCAGCCTCCGCTTGGCGAGGCATTTGCAAATCAGGTTGACTCGAAGTTTGAAACTGATGTTTTAAATTGGCCACTGAATTGGTTATTTCGAAATGATAATCAGTTTGCATTGCCAACTCGCGTTCGAACAAAGCTTTATCTATTTTAAATAACTTGTGAATTTGAAACTTAGTTAAGACTTCATCATCTAAAGTGCTAACTTGATCCAAATTAGATTCTATGATCTTAGTCTGAGCGGTTAAGATTTCACTATTGAGCTGCTCATTTGCTAACAGGCCCTGAAATTTATTAAATGTGATGGTAATTTTTCGTTTACATACCGCGCGCCTACGCACCAAATCGCGGACGGCGTCTTTGCAATTCTTTATTATAGACTCACGTTCGTCTTCGTCTACATTTGATGCGTGAAGCGCGTAACCTAAAACCGAATCTTCAAAATCAGTCAATGTCAGACATCGTTACTGTTAAACTAAGAGTAATTCGAAAAAACTAATAAAGTTAATATACAAACAGATCTATTAACTTAGTTTTAATAACCAAAGTTGGTTTTCGACTTAATCCTAAACCCAAAACCAAACAAAAACACGGTAAACCCAGCCAGTCACTTAACAGTTTACACTGTAGACAAATACCTAACTATAAGCTATGCTGCAGTAAATGGAGTAGGCCCACTGTGTACAGGGGTAAGCCAACACTGTGTACAGGGGTAAGCCAACACTGTGTACAGGGGTAAGCCAACACTGTGTACAGGGGTAGGCAAACGCCATAAATTGGGGTGACAAATTATTAAAACTAAAGGTAACTTAAATTCGGTAACAAATTGAAACGCGAGACTAAATATTTGAAACAGGCTGTGTTAAGGAACGGCGGTACCAATTAATTAATTATCAGCTCCGCGCAACTAGGCCTAATTTGTACGACTGTAGCACACAGCCAACGTAAGTTGCGCTAACGTAACACAAAATTATCCTAAACCGTGTTACGCTAACACTAAAACTATACTAAACCGTGTTACACTAAAACTATACTAAACTAGTCTAAATACCACTAAGTATGAAATATATGAAGTGATCAGGTTCAAATTCTTTTCAAGATATTGGTTTTTACGTTTTGAATGAATGATTAAAAACTAAATTGAATTAAACCAACACAAAGACTGAAGCTAGAGTCACTGTCCTGGCTGATGCCAGACGATTTGAGGCTATAACCTAGTACTCATAAAAAGATGAAGAGGTTGAAAAGAATTTAATCCGTTCAACGGCGAACAAAATTACAGTGCAATCCTACTCACCAATGAACCTTCGAAAATGAAATAATACTTACAATACTAATTACCTTAAATTAATCTGAAAAGAAATCTTAAATTAGACTAACCTACCTAACTTTATACAAATTATATAAAGCCTACAAATGAAAAATAATTTGAATACAATTGAACACAGTTTGACACCTTACGTGGCTAGACGCCCTCGTATGCAAATAGTTGAAAATTTGAACTGGACGCTTTGCGATCCAATGAGCAAGTGCGTTGCCGCTGAAGGCGGCGACCTGAAGTCCGAAAAGACAGTGACGTCACGCCACTATGTGACGAAACCACTTATGTAGATTTCACATACCAACCAAATTAGGTTTGGATTGGGTGTGGTTTGATATTTTAAGAGGAGACCTACAACTTCACCGAGTGTACGAACCAGTACTTCCACCAAAGCAGCAGCTTAACTACTAGAGTAAAGTCCGAACCGAAACTGTTATTACCTTTAGTTTAACAGAACAAACCTGGCAGATCCTAATCTAATTTAGAGTGATATAACGATGATACACAAAACGTATTAATTTAAATAAGTTTGTGTTGGATTCTAAAAATATCTCAATGAGTATGCGTTACAAAGAAAAGTACCTCAAAAGGCCTTGCGGCCCATACTGAGGACGTACCAATGGCAACGGGTGCCACGGAAAATTTTCTACACCCTCAAATAGTGCGCAAGATTTGGTCTAACCTTTTCTTGAAGTGATCCACAGAGGAACTGTTCACAACTTCTGAAGGTAACCTGTTCCACGTGTCACAGATCTTATACGTAAAGTAATTCCCACACACACAATAGTCCTAAACCATTTCAAATCCAACTTCCATCCATTGTTGCGAGTTGGGTTATCATTTAAATTAAACATGCTTCTAAAATCGACATCGTTGAACCCGCCTGAGAGCTTGAAAACCTCGATCAGTTGACCTCGCAGCCTCCCGAGTTCCCAGCGAAAACAAGTTCAGGGCGCGTAAGCGTCGATTGTAGCCCATATGCCCAGGGCCGGATTTTCCAATAGGCAACATAGGCCATTGGCCTAGGGCCCACCAGTAACTGGGGGCCCACTGGGGACCTCCTACAATCCCTTGACACAAACAGTATCATTGACAAATTTGCCCTAGAAAAAAGCAGGAAAAAGTCATTTTGAACTTCACATAGTTGTGCTTGCAAAATTTATTATGCTTCAGTTTCATTGTATTTTTCCATTATTCCTATGTGTAAGATGTACATGATATGGAACTTGATTTACTTTGATGTACTTGATATGGAACTAATTTGATTAAAAATTATTAATGTGTAATGTATTACATTATGTTGTAATTCTTATTGCAAAATTTATTATGCTTCAATTTGACTCTATTTTTTTCCATTATTCCTTTGTGTAAGAATAAGTTGTACATGATATAAAACTAATTTGAATAAAATTATTGATGTGTTACATTATGTTGTAATTCTTTTTTTTTTTACATTACAATATTACGATATATATATATATATATAATATTTTTGGGGGGGGGGCACTGATAAGGTTTGGCCTAGGGCCCACAAGCAAGTAAATCCGGCCCTGCATATGCCCAACGGAAGGAATAACTTTGTGGCCCTCGCCTGCAATCGCTCCAGCCTCTCAATATCTTTCCTGAGGGTGGGCGACCAGAACTGCACTGCATACTTGAGGTGCGGCCGAACCAGGGAATCGTACAGAGAGAGACTGCAAAACATGTCCTGGTTTAAATGAATTACGGGATTGGCTTCTTACCATTTTTGAAAACAATGATTACGACATGGAAGATTTCCTTTAAGCAGTGGCTTCATACAGACCATACCCAACTGGTCACAATGACAAAAAGTGTTTCGAATGTAGTAGTATAGGCCGGGCTGAAACTATAATTTTTGTTTGATTTTAATTTATCAGAGTGACTAACAGTTGGCTTTTGATATAAAAATAAGATCCATGAAAAAAATAATTGGTGGCCACCAACGTGTGTCCGGCCACCCCCGTTTTTGTAAAAACATCTAATGCCGCACTAGCAAAATCAGGAAAATGGCAATCTCTCTTCTTCTGAACATGCTAGAGAGATGGTTTGCATACCAAAAGATGCAGAATTTGATTTAGAACATTATTAAGAGTGGTATTTTTTCATAAAACCTTTAGTTTTTGAGTTATTTTAGAAAAACTAATTTTTTGGGCCCATAGACCCCCTTTCAACTGAATGTCAACACAGTAAAACATTCTCAAGCTGCAAATTGACATGTATTAGTGGTTTTCAATCAGCAATCAAAATCAGCCATTTTAAATTCATTGAAAATGCTTTTTGACATTCCAAAATGCCAAACATTAAATTATACAATTAACAAATTGTCATTTTGTCATATTTTAGCATGATAAATAATAATCTAGAACAATGCGGTATTAATGATATCACGCAGTTCATCATTACTGAACTTTTAATACAGGTGGAACAGTTTCCCATTGGGACATAGCAGACAGCTTGTGGTATGCAGAAGCTTTGAAATTGATGATTGGCTTTCTAAAGACCCTAACATTCTCATCTATAGCAGGATATTCATCAGTACCACCTTCATGATCCTCTTCATTCTCATCATCACTTTCAATTATTCCACCTGCAAAATCATTGCTACTACCAGATTCATCATCAAAATCCTCTATAACTCCCATCAGACACAGAACTTTATTGACAGCACACCTCCTCACCTCTTCATCTTCATCAGCCAGCATTCCAACTAAAATATTTTCACCATGAGCAAAATAGCTGTTATTGTTTAATACGTCATAACAAATTTCTCTAATTTTCCTGTCAGGGAATTTATTTACTCTTTGGATCATATTGAATAGGTTTCTTGACCCATCACTTAGCCTCTTATTAGCCTTGATATTGAACCAACTGTGAAAGTATACTTTGATGATGAATTCTACTATGATTTTGAGGTTCTTACTGGGTCTTTTTTGTGAAACATAAAAGCGAAGAATTCTACAGGCTAAGGTGAGCCATCGAGAGTGATTTAGCAGGCCAACTTCTAAGAGTGCAAGGTCTTCATCCACTTCACCAGTAATAATTGCCCAGCAGATGCAGTATCCATAGTATTGGTATGTTGATAAATTATTGACCACCTCATTTGGTAGAAGCACAAATGCAGGATAAGGTATAGATTTGAAGTCCACAACATTCCATTCTGACACATCCCCATTGAGCTGAGAACCAATAGGGCCAGAAAATTTGTCTGGACTTTTTGTTGTCCCATCTAAAGTTATGAAGATGTGTCTAAGTGGCAATTCATTTAGATGCAGAAGACAAATATCTCACTGAAGAGGTTGCCCTAAAAACATTTCCAAATATCTGATTGACCCATGCATATGTCCTGTGTTAGTATTTGTCCCATCTGCTTTAACTAAGTTTAATTTGGCCTCAAGTTCTGTCCCTTTAATGATCTTATCGGTCCTATTCAAAGGAGTGACATAACGAAGGAGTGACATAACAAAGGAGTGACAAATCGGAGATAAAATTCAAAGGAGTGACATAACAAAGGAGTGACAAATCGGAGATAAAATTCAAAGGAGTGACACGAAAATACCAACAAAGAAGAAGAAGAAAGAACAAATCCAGAGGGAAGAGAGGCTTGCAACTGTTAGGTTAGGTTAGGTTAGGTTTCTAGTTTTTTAAATAAAATCTTAATTTTAACAATTCTAACAAATTTTGTTTTTTTAAATAAAATTTTAATAATTATACTCCTTTGAATTTTATCTCCGATTTGTCACTCCTTCGTTACGGTATTTATGTCACTCCTTTGTTATGTCACTCCTTTGAAATGTCACTCCTTCGATACAGATCCGATCTTATAAATGCCATGAGCAATGTCAATGCCTTTGCCACTCTCCGGGGTAAAATGGTCGAGGTAGAAATCATCTGAAAATAAATGTAATTAATTTTACAATTAAATAAAAATGAAAAAGGAAGTAATAAAGTTAACTGGACAGTTGTCACTTAAAAAGAAAATTTTTTAAGTAATTGAAATATTACTTTATAGTACAGTAATATAACAGCATAACGCCTATAATTGTATGACAAATCATTTCCATTTACCTGGCTCTCCAGTAATGACATAATGTTCCTCTAGGATTGTGGATGTATAATACTTTTCATTTACTTTGTTAACAGCAAGTGTAGCATCCTTTCTACCGTCAAAGCCAATGCCAGTCACTTTTTCAAATATCACTTCTTCCTTCTTCCTTTCAGCTCTCAATTTAGCTCTCTCCCTTCTCAACTTGTTTCTGAAAAGTATTTCAAAAATATTGGCCATGCATTACTGCATTAGCATTATACAAATATACAAAATACAAATGTCAGTGTCCTGTTTGAAACTAATTAATATAAATACAAAATAGAAATTTTGACGCTAATTAAAAATAATAGTAAATCTGGTGATTTAGAACTTATAGCAGAAGCTAAGAAATGTAATATCTAGAGTGATTAAAAACATACTTATCAATAACATTTTGTATGTTATCTGGGGTGATTACTCCAAAGTCCACCAATGTAGCAGAACCAATAGCCACTCCTGCTCTATCACTTACTTGATATCTGTTAGGATATTTAAAGTAGATTTACATATCTATTGTCAATGAATAATTTATTGGTAATCTTAATCTTAGTCACAATGATTTCACTTTAAGCTGTATTAAAAGATTTATCTTTCAGTACTATACCTGTCACATGCTTCAGCTAATGAGCGTAATCTAGTTCTGTTCTGTAATGTTGAGACTTCTGGAACATAGTCTGCATCAAATGAATCATTACAACTGACGCTATCTGTCAACTCAGGAATGTCCATAGGTTCAGGAGGATGAGGAGGAGGAGGAACTGATTCTTTTGCTTTTTGAGATTGAATAACCCATGATTTGAATTTTAAGTCAGTGGCTGTTTCTGGGACTTCTTTTAGGGTACAGTAACCATGCCTAGTTGTTTTCTGGTCCTACAAAGTGATTATATTTCATTACACTATAATGTATCTTTTATCTATTGGTCTCTATATGTAAATTGAAATTCTTACAAAAATTAGAAAATACTAAAATATTACTTATCATTAACATCATTAATAGTGTATTATTGATATTACTAACTTATTAAATGCACTTTAAAAATTGTAGCAAATTATTAATAATTGATAATATTAATAATTGATAATTAATTAATATTAATTAATAATTTACAACTTGAAATTCAATCAACAGACCTACCTCATAAAACTGGTAATCAGATTCAGTCATTTTTAGTAAGTGCTTTTTCTCTGTATCTGCCAACAGTTTGTGATCATGTTGATATATGTCAAATAAAACGTTTACAGTTTTCAGAAAATCATCCAGATCTTGATGATATTTAGGTCCCCTTTTCTTTTTGTCATACTTCAGAAGGCGGTTGAATTCCTTTATTTGGGTTTTCAGTCGGCTCTGTATGGCATTTACTGATATTGGATAAACATTATATGTGACCCACAATTTATGCAATTCCTCAGAAGTAGCTCTCATTACAGCATCTGTTTTATAGTCTCCGAAACACAAACACCTTTCAATAACTTGCTTCAACGTAGGCAATTTCCCTAAAGGAAACTGTTCTGCTGGCATAAAACGTACATCACCAAGTACTTTAGCAACTGTTTTCCTTGTAGAAGTCATACTTTATATTGCAAATGTTGAATTCAATGACAAATTGCAGTTGGAAACTTATAACAAAGGCACCTGAAAAAAAAACAAGTTTTCAATTTATTACGTTTAAAAAAAGTTCATGAAGCAGCCCCACCCTCTATTCTTTAATCAAGCATAATGGATGCAAGATAACAAGGAAAAGTCATCATGTGATCACTATGTATGTCAACATCCTTTTAGGGCAATGTTAGTAATCAAAAAGCCAAATCATGCTTATTTTAGAATTTCTTTTGTCACTAAGGTCCGTCGAAAGGGGGTCTATGGGCCCCAAAAGTTAGTTTTTCTAAAATAACTCAAAAACTAAAGGTTTTATGAAAAAATACCACTCTTAATAATTTGTTCTAAATCAAATTCTGCATCTTTTGGTATGCAAACAATCTCTCTAGCTTGTTCAGAAGAAGAGATATTGCCATTTTCCTGATTTTGCTAGTGCGGCATTAGATGTTTTTACAAAAACGGGGGTGGCCGGACACACGTTGGTGGCCACCAATTATTTTTTTCAGGAATCTTATTTTATATCAAAAGCCAACTGTTAATGACTCTGATTAATTCTATCTTGAGTTTCAGCCCGGCCTAAATAATATACTACATAATTTGGGTGATCAAGATAAATGGGACCCATTAAAAAAAGCCAAATATTCTTAATATTTAATTCCTTTCATAAAAACTATATATCATTCGAAAGAGTAGAGTTACAAGTTTATTATGAAATATTTATTTTTTAAAAATGACTCCTTTCAAATGTGCTCCATTAGTTGCCAAGCATTCCAGTGTTCTCGCTTGTAAGTTCTGCATCACTTTTGCAAGAGTGTGTGGTGGTATGGCCTGTATCTCATTTGTGATGGCGGCCTTCAATTCTTGCAAGGTCGTTGGGTTATTTCTGTAGACCCTACTCTTTAAATATCCCCAGAGATAATAATCTAAGGGAGAAAAATCCGGAGACCTTGCGGGCCATTCAACGTCTCCAAATCTTGAGATTAACTCGCCTGGAAACGTTTGACGCAAAACTGCCATGCAGTTCCTCGTGGTATGGCAGGTAGCTCCGTCTGGTTGGAACCAGTGGTTTTCTAGACAAAGATCTCTTAATTTAGGAATAAGGAAATCGGTCAACATTTTTTCGTAGCGATCACCATTTACAGTGACCGTGTTTCCGGTGGAATCCTCGAAAAAGTACGGCCCTATGATCTGAGATGCAGTAAGACCACACCAAACAGTTACACGCTGACTATGCAACGGGACTTCGGTAATATTCAATGGATTTTCTGTTGCCCAGAAACGACAATTTTGTTTGTTTACAGTTCCATTCAAGTGAAAATGGGCTTCGTCTGACATAATCAAAGTTGCTAGAAAATTGGTGGTGTCATTTACCTTCTGTTGGATCCATTGACAGAATTGTCGTCTTCGTGCGAAATCTCCATCGTTTAGTTGTTGCACTGTTTGAATTTTATATGGAAAGAACATTAAATTTTGCTTGAATATACGGTGTGTTGTTCTATATCCAACTCCTAACAGCTGAGAAGCACGTCTGATGCTTATGTTAGGATTATCCTGTACAATTTCATGAGTTCTGTTAATGATCTCGTCTATCCTGGCTGTGCGCACTCTTCCAGTTGGTTTTCTTTTTCCAATGCTGCCAGTTAGGGAAAAATTTCTGACACACCGACGGATTACTTTCTTAGAAGGTGATTTTGACATCTGAAAATTTGTCTTGAAAGATCTTTGAGCTGAAACTACACTTCTTCCATGCCCATAATATTGTTCAGTTATGAAACGCAGCTGTTCCACAGTCCATGCAGTCATCTTGAAGGGTTAGTTTTAACTAACACTTTTATTTTGTTTTGTATCTTATCTTGTCTTGTATTGTCAAAACCTATACAATCCTGTACAAACTTGTAACTATCCTCTTTCGAATGATGCGTATGATTTTATAAAAGGACTTATACTTTAAGAGTTACAGGAGTTTCTTTTGGGTCCCATTTCTCTGGATCACCCTTTATAAACCTCAAAATATAAATACCTGGTAACAGAAAATTGAATGAAACTTGTTTCATTGAATTTTCTGTGGCTGAAACTCTTGAGAAAGTTATTATTTTTATCATAATGAAAACATTAATATTAATTTTAATTCTTATGCATTGCCTCCCATAACAGTAATATCACGAAATTTGAAAAATTATGTCATATATTCATAATTCTATATTATATTGATAGATTAACTAAATATCCGCATCCGCGCATATTGAAATTAAAAATCCGCATCCGCAGATGTTGAAAAACTGACATCCGGTCCACCACTAATATATATATATATATATATATATATATATGGGTGTGGGTGTGTATGTAAAATGAGGCCCTCCTAGGAAGAAGTGGCTAAGCGACAAGGGTGAAAAAAACGCCAGAAAAAGCAGTTAAAGTTGTACCAATTTGAAAATAACAACTTTGAACTTTTTGAAGGCATTTCCTCAAAATATCTTCAAAAAGTTCAAAAGTTATGCCACTTTCAAATTTGGTACAACTTTAATTAACTGCGTTTTCTAGCATTTTTTTTACTTTTGTCGCTTAGCCACTTCTTCCTAGGAGGGCCTCAAATAAGGTTAAGAATACAAGTATAGATTTTAGGATATTTTATTTAACTTTAACCTCATATTGTGTGTATAATACACACACACACACACACACACATATATATATATATATATATTAATGATAATAAGGCCTTGTCTGTGTTTCATTGTGGAATCCTTTGAAAGACGAAAGTGATTAACAGTAATGGAGATATTAATTAAATTTTCGTTAATAAGCACACCGGACAAAAAATTAGTCACCCCTAATAGCACCGATAGTAGGAAGTTCAAGGTCACACAGAGGGCGCTGATGTAGCATTGGTAAGTGACAAGTAGCGGTGACGTAGCACACAGGATCAGATCTGTTTCGTGAGGTGGTGAAGAACAAAGTGTGTGTTGGATATAGTCTGCAAAATGGGTCGTGAGGCAGACGTTACTCAGTGGCAAAAAGGAGCCATCGTGTTTGGCAGAGCCCACGGACACAAAATGTCTGAAGTAGCCCAATTTGTTGGTGTGTCAACGCGTACTGTCCAGCGAGTTTACAAAGAGTGGTGTAGTTCGCAATCAACTGACAATCGACGGCGTAACTGTGGCCGGAAAACAATTCTCGACAATAGGGACCGCCGCCATGTTTCTCGTCTAGTAACTGCAAATCGTTTTCAAACCAGAGAACAATTGCTCCAAGAAACCAATGAGGTTCTCCAGCGACCAATTTCCGAACGGACATTGCGACGAGAACTGCATGCGATGGACATCTGGAGCAGGGTACCACGGAAGAGGCCGCTGTTAACAGCAAGTCACAAATTGGCACGTTATAAATGGGCTCAGAGGCACAAAAACTGGACTGCGGCAGATTGGAAACGTGTAATTTGGTCCGATGAGTCCCGTTTTTGTTTGTTCTCCAATGATGGGAGGCGACGAGTACATCGCAGGTCCAATGAAGCCTTTAATCCTGAATGCGTCGAAGGTGTTGTTCAGGCTGGAAACAGAAAGTGAAGCGCAGGAATAGACACCCACGGACTCTGGCGGGACCGGCTGATGAACGAGTGGCAGCAAATCGATGTTCAGTACATGCACAACCTCGTAGAGTCTCTGCCTCGCCGGATTCGTGCGGTTATCAAGGCCAGAGGCGCCGTCACACGTTATTAGGTACATTCTGAGAGGGGTGACTAATTTTTTGTCCGGTGTGCTTATTATACGAGGAACTTGGCTGAATACTAATTAAGAGCACGGTTATAAATGACCAAACAAAAAATAATGCTTTCAACTCGCCATCAATAGTTTAGTTCTAGCGGGAAATGATGGAAAATAATGGTGAAGACGGTATGGGAACATCAAATGCAAGGCCAAATAGTAGGGGGGGGGGGGTCTCCACTGGTAAAAATCGTAATGATGATCTCTTGATCCGCGCAAAAAATATAATTTTCAAAATTAAAATTAAGGTTGCCAAAAAGTAAATGAAAATATTGAAAAGATACAATACTGGAAATAGATGGGTAAAGTACGCAGGTTTTTACTTTATTTTCCATCCATTAATACCCGTAAGTGTCCATTAGTAGAACTTCCCACCGCCAAAATTGTTTGTCACTACTGCATCACTTTTTCTCGCATTCACGCGATCTTCGGTACGAGTCATTGATATGACGCAATCTTTTTAGATTGCGTCATATCAATGAATACGAGAAAAAGTGATGCAACAATGTCAAACAATTTTGACGGTAGGAAATTCTACTAAGGGCACTAATGGTTAACGGTACTTTACAGTTAACAAAGAAGTTACTTTTTGCGTACATGAGAGAGAAGCTAACAAAGACCCTAAGATCCACTCTAGGTTAGCGTAAGAAGGAAATAGAAAAGTTAGAATAACAATGAAAAACACCTGAAAACTGATATCATGTTTACGCTTATAGACGCGTAAAGCTTTCACACAAAAATAGTAGTAACAGTAAAGTATAGAATAGACAAAGCTCTCTCACTCCTCCGCCAGACACTGCTGACAGAAAATAGTGGTGAAAGAAGATTTATAGGAAAGTAGGAAAAAGTACTGTACAATGAAAATAATATCTTCAGAGTTCATTTACACCATACATACACTTCTCTCGTACTCAGTTACGCATTAGAAGACAACGGAAAATAAACAATAGCATGAATACTAAACTACTAATCTAATCTATGCACGGTATTTTCTGTTACGTCGTTAAGTAGTGATGTATTCGCTAATCTACCGTAGCCTAACCTAACCTAACCAGGACTAAAATAGCTTTTTTCCGACTAAAAATATTTCTAGATTTTTTCAGGGCTGGGTACCAGCAATATAAATGATACTAAACTACTAATCTAATCTATGCCATGCATTTTGTTTGAGAGAGAGAGAGAGAGAGAGAGAGAGAGAGAGAGAGAGAGAGAGAGAGAGACCTAATTCTTACCTAAACGATAACTAAGTATTAGGTTTATCTAGCATCAGAATAAAATGAGGAATGGTTTAAAACAAATGTCGGTGCCATTTTTCAATTTTGGGTAGTGACATTCTTTTCAAGGTTTGGATAAAGTGTGGAAGACCGTGAAAAAAGCTTCACTGTGGCATTTGGCACCCTGAAAAAAAGAAAAGGTAACCTAATGCTATTTCAACAATTAAAATTTATTAATAGACTTTTTTAGTCTTTTTTTTTAAATTAAATTTAACAAATTTAAAACTTTACAAAATATTATATTTTGATTACCAAAACGAGTGAAAGCAAAATTATTATATGCAATGCATTATACCAAAAATTAAGTACATCTCTCTCTGAGTTAGGCCTAGGGCCAGGCGCAATCATTATTTTAAAATCTAATTATCTTAAAGTACTGGAATGATAACGTAGACTAATTTAAGCGTAAAAAACAATGTATCGCAGCATAGGCTGCGTCTGTACTCTGTAGGTTCTATCTAGTTGGTGTGTTTCTTGTAGGTATTATCGCAGAAAAATCCCATTTTTATGTCCAGCAGTGATAGACTGCTGACGTCGTGAGTTGACCATATGACCTCTACCCTGTTGTATATGTTGTACCATTCCGGATGATGGTCTAATTTCTCACCCTCGAGGGCTATGTTGTTCATCCAAGACCACGCCTACAGGGAAGGAATCAGATTTTATTCCACATAAGCCTATAATATATAATTATACCAGAATTATGAAGGTGTGACGCGTGTACAATCAAGCCGGATGATAACGAAGTCAGTCAAAACCAACATTTTTCGCCTATTAGCCAATCACAGCGAAAAGGGTAGGACACGTGTCAGTGTCACATTTAGAAGGAAAGAGTATGGGAAGAAAGTAAGGATTTAGATTTTAACTTTAGAATAATATTTGAAACATGAGGAAAAGATCCCCAAACCTTAGTGACATCGAACCGCGAAGAGTGTGATGCGTTTTGGTTAAAGTTGAGGGCTCGAAGGGTATTTTCTGTTACGTCGTTAAATAGTGATGTATTCGCTAATCTACCGTAGCCTAACCTAACCTAACCAGGACTAAAATAGCTTTTTTCCGACTAAAAATATATTTCTAGATTTTTTCAGGGCTGGGTACCAGCAATATAAATGATACTGGTATTGGTACGATCATTTTTAACTCTACTGGTACTGGTATTTGTGACTAAGTGGTACTGATATTACCAACTTTCCAAAATGGTACTGGTAGTAGTTGTGGTATTGGCTAATAGTTATAGGGCCTACACACACTTTATACATCTAGAATCTATTTTTAATATTACAGAATAGAAATACTATTTTCATATATGCATAACTAAAGAAAATTTTTAACCTTGTGATCATTGTACAATCTATCTTTAATATTGCCAACATGAAACACTAGATCTTCATCGCTCGTAAAAAAAAAAAAGTTTAAATCATTTAACTGAAATTAGAAAAAACTTTGCTTCAGTTAAGTCCATTAATAGACTTCAAAAACAAAATGTTATTTAAGGTTTCGCACAAATATGACCTCAAATCATTGAGAATGAAGTGCATACATGAAAAGAGCCTCTCCACACTGACTCCAGTTGGCGGAAAGGCAGAAACTATTTGAGCTGCTTCTACTAAAGAATTTGATTGCTTGGCTTCACGTTTTATAAATTCAGTAATAAAAATAAAGATAGAATCGTTCTTATAGGGCCTACAGCATCGAGGAACTTGAGGAAGGTTACTTGAAAAGGATCAGGATATGGTTGGTGTTTTAAATGAAAATACCAACAAAATACCACCATATTATGTGGTATACCAGCTGCTTTTAAGAGTTACTGGTACTGGTATTGAAACTTTAAATGAGTGGTACTGGTACCGGCACCAAAATCTAAGTGGTAGTTACTGGTATTTGGTACCGACACTGGTTCCCAACCCTGTTTTTTTATATAAATTTTTTAATGTTCCGAGTTACTAAAGTGTTACCTCAAAAAATATCCCGATTACATCCGTGAATTATCTCAGACTGTACCTCACTTATACGGTTTCCTACTCAAGCATGCGCACACACCACAGAAAGGTCCCAAAATTCGGCATAATGAAACTTTCAGTAAATTAGAATGGCAGGTTCTAAAATTAAAAAATACTCTACTCTTGTCAAATTATTCTTCAAATATTTTCTGCAGTAGTTATAGACTGATGGCACCATATTGGCACTCCCCCATTAGGGTGTGTCAATTTTAGGGAGCAAAGTGAAATCTTTAGATTTTCAAAGACCAAATGATGCATTTTAATGTGCTAAATCGAAATATGGCTTTAAAATCCAGATTTGACCACTCCTAGCTACTTATAGTTGAAGTTGAAGTTTACGAAAAATCATCAATTTTTGCAAGTATTTTTTTATTGTATATAACTACATTTTACATACATTACATACAATTAAAGGCATTTTGATTGTATTTCAATATTAAAACTTAGAAATATAGATAGGTTTCTTGAACTTTGCCAATGATGCCATGTCTGCCTTGCTCTTGTTCCTGGACATGAGCTCCCTATTGGACGCCTCCCTCCTCTCTTGTGAGTAAACATGTTGTGTTGCTTCAGTTGTCATCCTTACACACCTCTCTACTGACTGTGTGTGTGTGAGGGCCATGCAGGAACTTCCATTGGTCTATCCAGAAACTCCTTGATTGCAGCAGTGGTGAGGGAGCAGGTCAGAGGAGGCTCAATCACGCCAGAGTTCCAGTCAATAAGCTCCGAGAGTTTGGTGGCATCTGGGTTGATGTTAGGAGTCTTCCTGGGTCTGACACTGCAGTCTCCTACCTGTGTGTCCTCATCTCCTTCACCTCTGATTTCCAGTATCCTCTTCACTGCCTCCCTCCTCTACCTCACTGCACAGCATGGCCTGGAGCACAGCCTCAGAGTGTGCATACTAGGCTGATCTCTTCACTGAAGGCATCACTATTCCTATCACCACCTTCTTCTGACTTCTGAACAGCTCCAGTTGGTACAGTACAACTGAGTACATGCCTGGGACCCTCAACCCAGCTGTGATTTAACTTGATGTTGAACCAGTTTGGCATGTAGACTCCCACTATGAATTCCACAATTATCCTTGGATTCTTCAGGTTCCTACCCTTCAGTCCATATTTGGAAATCCACAATCTGCAGAACCTTAGAGCCGGGGTAACCCACCTACTGTGACAGACTGGCCCAATCTCCAGGAGAGCTAGACTCTGAGGTACCTCTCCCGATCTGATGGCAGTGATGATTCTGTAGCCATATGATTGGTCTGTGCTGAGGTCCTTGACTACCTCCTGACTGAGATGGGGTAGAGGAGGACCAACAGTGATCCTCGTGAAGTTTGGGTTGATCTCCAGCTCAGTGGCAGTGTCTAACATCTTCCCTAGCGGCCCAGACCACTCGTTGTTGCTCAATGTCTTGCCATCCAGTACAGTCACCAGGTGTCTGAGACTCAGCTCCCCAGTGTGCAAGTCACAGACAATCCACACCAACTTCCTGCTAAGCTTGGCCTCCACATAATGCATTACTCCTCCCTCCCAGCCAGTATTCACATTAGTACTGTCACCTCCTATGGCCAAAAGGGTCTGGTCTGCTCCTCTCTCTCTTAGCCAGTTCGCCAGATGATCAGCAATGACCTCAGCATGACTTCTCTCCTCTGCAGCTTCCTCTGGTACAAAATGCCACAAATATTTCCCACCTGGTTCATTGCACACTGTGTAGTGTTCTTCCTTAATGAGGCCAGGAAACTGCCTGTGTTAGAAACTCTAGAAGAGGAAGAACCATTGTTGTCCCAAGGCGATATGATGACTAAGCTGATTGATGCAGCATTGCTTGTATATATTAAGTTAAGGTGTATATATATCCATCTCATAATTGTAAGGTTAGTGAAAAATTCACTTAATTTAGAGCTAGCATTTTTGGGCTCTTGTGGCATCATTTTTTGGGGCGCTGCGCGTCTTTTCTACTCGTTTGTGGAATGCCGTACTTACAGGGTGTGGTCTTATAGAGAGCTCTCTTGCAATTCAGTTTGGTTGTTTAGATACAAGATTGTTGCATCGTGCAATAGTGCAGGTTGTGTTGTTGTTGCAAGGTTTAGAAATAAGACCATAAATAGTGCCCCTTTTGTTTTTATCTTAAATTCATGCAACTGAGGCCTAAGGTAGGCCCACATCGAGTCAGCAACCCTGAGGTAGGACCTAATAGGACCTCCAAGTCCGTAAGTTTTTAATTTTAGCTTAACTTGGGCTGTAGGTTGAACTGGCCCTTCAGAGCTTGGCCGTTCACGGCTCAGCTGGGATTTTGAACCCAATTAAAAAAAAAAAAAAAATAACAGCCTGTCACTGCCCTCAGCTTCCATCATCACTTTGGTGTCATCTCTTTTCTCATCAAGGAAGATACAGATGATGCCATTTTCCCTAATCTCTTCATCAAACTTCTTGACCAGCTCCTTAGTCAGTCTCTCCTGAGCCCTCCTCACCTTGTTGTGGTCAATCACCAGTGCTGCGTCAAACTCTGTGATAAGACCAGCATCAATCCAGGCAGCAGTGGCAATCTCTGCACTCTCTCTCAGCCCAGTGTGATGTCTCAAGCTAGCCAGAGCTATGTTGGTGATATCTTCAGTGTTGTATTTCTTCTTCTTAACCACAGGCAAGGAAGAAGTTGTCGCAGCCTCTGGTATGAAGTCTTCGTCCTCCTCTCTCCTTCCTGCCTCCTCCAGTATATCTCCAGTCTCCTCCAACTCCATCTCCAGCAGTGACTCCTCCCTCAATTCCTCTTCTTTCTTGGCTGACTCCCCTGCCTTCCTCCTCCTCCTCCTCTTCTCCTCGGCCTTCCTTCTCTGCTCCTGTCTCTGCAGCACTGCTTCCTGTCTCCTGGTCTCAGGGTGATCAGCTAGACCCATCTGGTGTGCCCCCACACTACCCACCTTTTCTCTCTGACCTTTAATGAAGGCAAACTCCTGCACTGGTATCTTCTGCTCGCTTTTGCAGTTGCAGTCAATGTGAACCTCACTGTTGCAGACAGGGTTGCACCCAAGCTCACTGCAGCTCCTGATCACACAGTGACAGGTCAGGATGTCCACCAATTTGTCCAGTTTCATCATGAACCTATCTTTGACCTCTAGCTTCACATTGCCAATGGACACCTTCACTGCCTCATCCCACAGTGCTTCACTTTAGTCCTGATCCTGACCTCAGTGTTGATTACAGGTTCTGTGAATAGAGCGTTGGCTTTTCTCCACTGAGCCAGTAGCCCTGGAAAAATGCCGTTGTTAATCAGGTCATTAACTGGGTAATTCCTCCTGCCTTCCTCACTCATCTCTCTCCTCAACAAACCATACCTCAGCAGATCTCTGGCTGTGGGCAGCTCAGCAGGGGGAGAGTTCACTCCCAGTCGCCACCAAATGACTTAGGTGACAACTTGATTTGCTTCGGGTTCTGATTTCTGACTCATCCTGTGGGCCTGTGAACAAAAGAAATGTCATTGAAATTTGGATAGGCCTACTGATTATGATTACATAAAATTAAGTTAATTGAAATTCTTAATATCTTCCTATAAGTTCAGATAAAAGGTTGTGTTGTTATAGGTACAAGACTTAATTATGCAAAGTAATGACAATTTCATATATCTATATCATCAAAATATACAGAAAGTTTGGGTCACACATAACATTTCGAGTAATTTGAATTACACAATATTTACATTACGAAGTAATCAAAATTGTCAAAAAGGAGGGAAAACACGCATTCACAATCAAAACTCCAGCATTTGTGACTATGTGAAACTTAGAAACCATACTGCACACCAAAAATAACCAAAGTTGACCACACATATCAATGGCACATTGATATACGATGCTACAGTCATATTTAGGTTATATTTCAAACCTTTATGGTCAAATATAAGTAGGTAAATGGCTTTTTAAAACAACACTAAAGATATTTCTAAGTTTGCTAGATAATATGACATCATTTGAGCATTAGTAGTTTTTGAATTGTTGACTTTACTAAAATTGACACACCCTACTCCCCCCTACAGCGTTGTTGACGTTGCCTCTACGCTTTTTTTGTTTTTAAGTCTCGAAGAAGCAATTAAAAGTTTTGCCCTCAAACTTGTATATATATATATATGATATATATTTACCTCTCTGTCGTCACCTTCAGCAAAGTGTCCTGACTCAAAAGTGTTTCTACAAATCACTCAAAATAGAAGAAAATTGAATAAATCCTTAATGCGTGGAATCAATAGTGCAGATACTCCATTTTGAACCAACGTATAGAGCAGTGGTTCCCAACCTTTTCACCACAAAGGACCCCTTTTATTTTTATTTTTTTCCCACGGACCCCATGTTTTTGAAAGATTCTGTCTACCAAACAAACTGTTTTTATTAACTAATAATTAACTCGTTTTCTCATTTTTCACTATCAAATAAAGGACATATAAGAGAGTATGCAATTAAAATACAGCCTATTAAATAAAGTATTAATAATTCCAGCCAAGAGCAAGGAAACTTGAAATTTTAGCCTGAGCGCCCTTATCGTGGGTAAATGTACGATTTCTATTGGAACCTCTCGAAATATTGAAAGCTCACGGACCCCCAGGGGTCCGGGGACCCCAGGTTGGGAACCACTGGTATAGAGTATAGAACTAGTTATGCCAACAAACTTACCCATAGTCTATGGCAGTGGTGCACAAACTTTTTTGATGTGAGGGCCAAACCAACCATCTGTTTTATATGTAGGGGCCAGATATATAGATATTCTATTTTTTATAAATATGATGCATTTTTATAACCAGGGGTAATATTTCAGATTTTTCTTTGGGTAGCTACCCTTTTCATGTGAAAAATGTGAATTGAAAAGACCCGTGGGTGGGCCACATTTGGCCCGCGGGCCAGGGTTTGTGCATCACTGGTCTATGGCGTACACTCATATACGAGGCCCTACCAGGAAGAAGTGGCTAAGCGACAAAAGTAAAAAACGCCAGAAAACGCAGTTAAAGTTGTATAAAATTTGAAAGTGACGTAACTTTTTAACTTTCGACGAAATATCTTCAAAATTTGTCACTTTCAAATAGGTAAAATATTTTACTGCGTTTTCTGGCGTTTTTTACTTTTGTCGCTCAGGCTCAGCCACTTTTTCCTGGAAGTACCCCATATACTCCTGACAAAATTTGTTTATGATCTGAATTTAGTTTCAATTTTTATATTGTTAACCCCAATAATAATAATAATAATAATAATAATAAATAATAACAATAATAATAATAATTTTATTGTTCTGTGCTACATTTGTAAGGCATACAACAGGTGTACACTGTACAGGAAATAACTTATACACGTAATATACGATGGTGCGACAGTTAATGCGTTCCTAATCATACGTAGCGTAGTAGAATAACAATATGAAACAAGAGTAAATAACAATATCAATTTACAATTTATTATTGTATTTATAGGCGTTGATGACACCTCAAAAGGGCAACAGGAAGCATAATGAGTAGTGAAGCGGGAGAAGGGGATAAGCGACAAAATCGGCAACACGCGTTTTCTGTTTGAAAAGACTTTAATATTCTTCCCTCCATCACTTCCAATTGGCAGATATGCCATTTTGCGAATGGAATACCAGGTACCACAAATCGATGAATCGGTACAGAATTTTAATTCTATACCGATTCATAGGTTTGTAGTACGTGGTATTCCATACATTTAAACCAAGCTCACCCTCTCGTCTATCGTTAATTTCGCAGCCATCCCCTACCTAAAAGAAAAAAAAATAATATAGTTAACACTGAAAATTCCTATGATGCGCGACTTTTGCGCCACCCTGTATATCAAAAGACCGCGCGGTGAGTAGGATATTAGAGGCGAGATTGACTCGCACTTTGGTTAAAAACGCGTTGAAAGTATTTAAAATATTTATTTTGACTGTAATGGGCTCATCTGGGATAGAGGTTTTGGTTTGGTTTTCATTAAGCGTTTTGTTAATAAGGTTCCAGTATTGTTTGGGATCAGCCTTCTATTCTTTAGATTTATGTTTACAGTAGTTAACTTTGCGTATTAATGAATTAAGTCTGTTTCGATAATAAGCGTAAACTTCTTTTAGGATTACACTGTCCTTCACAATTTTATATTTTATGTTTAATGAATGTCTTTAGAAGTGGGGTCAACCAGAGATTGTGGATTCTGACATTAGGAATATTTTTGTCAATATGGGGCAAGGATTCATTAAAAGCGTGCCACAGTGCTTCCCGAAACTTTTCAAATTTGGTGTTTAAATCTGTACGTGGGGCTTTTGTGGGTTGGGAATGAAGTCGAAATCTGTTTCGCCTAATTTCGTTTTGAGTTTATTAAGTTAAGTCTTTTTTCCTGAATTTAACATTTGTGGACTCTAGTTTTTTCGTCGGTTTGATTGTGACTTAATTTGGGAGATGGTCAATTATGCTTGCGAGGAGTATCCCCGTGTCATGTATGTTTTGTGGGTCTATATCTGACAGTATGTCTATCTGACCGTATGTCTATCTGACCGTATGTGGTCGATAAAAAGATTGGGTAAGGTCAGTATGGGGATGATGTTCGTAATGAAAATAAATTTGGGAGAATTTGACCCCATCTAATTCTTCTTGAGCTAGATGGATTCTAGTGTCAGGATAAAGGGTTAGTTGCGAAGACTCGTCATGATTCTGAAAATGACACGAATTTAGTTTCTTGGATTATATGTGATAATGAATGCAGGATGAAGCTGCATACTTCAAATGTATACTGTACCATATGGGCTGTTTTTTTATAATGCAATAATTTTTTACAGTACTTAAACAATTAGGGATTTCGGAGGTAGGTTGCAAACCTAAACTACCACTTAGAAAGAGATCCAAAACGAGAGAAAGACTTCAACCAACCACCAGGAACAGGCTATAACTTTTCTATAATCTCTAAATGCTACTTTCGAGATGCGTGAATCGACCTTAGGACTACGACTTACTTCATTGAAATTCGGGAATGTAAAAGTCTTCTTGATGGCGTCTCTGCCAGTCACCATTTTCCAACCATCAGCGAGCAAAGCATTTAGACTCGTTTCACGTTCTTTGTCCGTCAATTTGACAACCTGGAACAAAAATTACCTTCAACACACAGTTTGATTCACAATGGTTCTAATAAAGGTTTTTGAACAGTGATGAGGGTGGGGGGGATTCCTTGTTTTGACCGCTATAGAGAGTTGCGCCAACCATTTCTACTCGTTTAAGACATTCATTATAAACATCCATAAAAGTAGTCTGTAGACGGTGAATTAGATACCGTTAGTCGATAATAATCTTCGTAACGACAATTTAGGTCATGTGACGAAGGGGACCAACAACTTAACGTGGAATCCGAACCACGAGTCGATATACATCCGAATTCAAAGAACGGTCACTCATCAAACTACCGACCACACTCTATGTCGCTTAATCTCACTGATCTGACGAGGTGTTACGAAGTGGCCATAACCTAGCCCTTCTGTTGATCGAAATCAAAATTTCTAAATGGGTTAGGGTATTTTAGGGGACGTAACCTTTGAAAGTGGGTATTCAGAGGAGAAACCTCCCTTTTTTTTCAGGGGATAATCAAAAGATTAAACAAAATTCGGTCAAAATAGAAATGAATTCAACTGCTTAATTTCGCTCTGGTAAGAAAAATCACGTAAAGACACGTGTAAAACTGAATTAAATTCATTACACACACACACACACACGTTTGGTTACCTTACAAAACTATACGACATTTTCTTTTGTGGATGGCGACATTTAACTTAATCTAAATAACCTAATTTAACCGAACCTTCATTATATCCCTTTCTTTCATATTTAATGATTTTTATCAAAAAATAAATTTGAAACTACGACGGCAATGCTGATGTCGCGATGGGTTCTGTGTATATATATATATATATATCCTAAAGATTGTCGCGGTTCCGTAAGGTAGCCAAGAACACACATACACGAAAATAATCCTCATCATTACATAGTAATAAATAAATATGAAGATGGGGCTTTGTAACACGTTATGTACTCACAATACTGAGGGAAAAATGCACACCTTTACTTTCCTAAAAGGCAACACGAGTTGTTGTTGTTGTTATTATCTATATATTATAATAAGAGAGCTGTCCGTCTGTCTGTCCGTCTGTCTGTCCGTCACACTTTCAGAAATTGTTAGAAAAAATTGTGAGAAAAAAAATTCAGAAATTGTAAAAAAAATTCAGAAATTGTATTACGGGCGGCAATGTGAAGCTCAAGATTTTCATGACTGTTCTTTTCTGTAGTTTAGCAATGGGGGAAGGGTGAGGGTGGGAGTGGGCGGAAGGGTGGGGGTGGGGGTAATGGGGGATGGTTGTGGTAATGGGGAGGGGTGCGGGTAATGGGGGAGGGTGTTAGCCCCCAAGTTGTATGAATGGGGGTGAGGAGGTTTTGGGAGATACCAGATTCAGAAATGTTGACACAATGTGAAGCTCAAAATTTTCACGGCTGGGTTCTTTTTTTGTAGTTTAGCCTGTCTAACCGTCAGCGAAGTGACGGGAACTGTACTAGTAATAATATAGAGGAAAAGATCTGAATTATGTATTTCATATACACACAAATCCTTATGGAATTGGGTATGAAGTTGAAGGTTATTTAATAGGAAAACTTAATGAATGCAACATTCACCTTGAAATCTGAGGGTAAAATTTGGAATTACTTTTCGACTTGAGGAAATAATATGAAATTATTATTGAAATAAAATGGTCTTGTATAACATTCTAAATAGGATTAGATGGGACCAAAACTTATGAAATGAAACCGTGTCTAAAACATCATACATTCCTCAATGGAATGAATATACAAGGTGGCCCAAAAGTCTGTTGCCCCGATGCATTCTAAACTTTTTTCGGGACAACAGACTTTTGGGCCACCCTGTATATATATATATATATATATATATATATATATATATATATATATACACGTGTGTGTGTGTATATACAGGGCGTCCCAAAAAAATGTATACACACTTTAAATAATTATAAAGGCAGTGTTTATTAAAATACATTTCATTTTCAAAATGTAATAGAATCTACAGACATTATTTAATTGTTTTGTCAACGCCTGTTTTCAAACTGACGTCCGTTCTGGTCCAGGCACTGCTGATAACGCGAAGCAATGGAATCGCAAACATCACGAAACATTTCGTTTGGTATTTGTGTGCATTCTCGTTCAATGGCTGCTCTCAATTCAGCGACTGTTGCAGGTTTTATAGCGTAGACTTTGTCTTTTAAGTATCCCCATAAAAAAAAGTCTAGTGGTGTGAAGTCTGGTGAACGCGGAGGGTATTCTACGAAACCCCTTCGTCCAATCCACATCCACATCGTGCCAAGTACCACTCGCAATACTCCACTCTTCGGTCCGGATCATCATCATCTTCATTAATAGCATGGACTAATCTTGGAATGTAACTTTTCCATTGACAGCGCTTCAAAATGCGTTGGACAGACGATTCTGAAATTCCTACCTCACGACTCGCTTGCCGCACAGATTTTCTTGGACTTTGGTGATACGTTTCCAGTACTCTTTCTTGCTTTGTGGGGCTTGTCGATGTCCGTGGTCTTCCGGAACGCTTCTTGTGGACATTCTGAACAGTTCCATCGGCTTCAAACTTATCTCTAATTCGAGTGATGGTAAGTCGCGTTGGTGGATCTGTTTGAAACTCCCTCCTAAACTGTCTTTGCACTTCAACTGCGTTTTCACACTTCCAGTAGCATTTTAGAATGAATTTCCTTTGTTCAAAGCTTAGTCTGACTGCCATTATTAATTCTAATGGGTTTAACTTGGAAAGAAAGAAACATCAATTGAGCTATCAGCTGTTAAAGTGTGTATACATTTTTTTGGGACGCCCTGTATGTACACACACAGGAGATTAAAGTTAGTTAAGGAGGGGAGTGTCTCTCTTGGCACCGGATTAAACTGGTTTGGAGGCCACATTATTTCGGAGACTTCCCGTTTGGAGTGTTAAATTTGTCTGATGGAAATTGGAACACTTGATGGAGATCATACAGTGGACATTACTTCATTTGGTTTTAGTTTATTGAAGAGTTAAACAAGTTCATAAATGCATAATTAACTCCTACATTAACTGATTCAGCCTGACCTCTCTGACCACGTACAATAGTTTAAAAAAAAACAAAAAATACGGTTTTTACACCAGGACTTTCTGAATTGATTGTACAGTTGCGGAGATAATTTTTTGAAAGAGCGTTTTGTAAAAGACCGCCCTCCCAATCTTTACTAACAGTTAGTAATTTTCGGCGCTTTTATTTCCACAACTGTAGTTATTTCAAAGTTTCTTCAATAAACACCAATTTCTAGTTAGTCCTCAGTCGTATAAAAACAAATAATTTCATAAAAACGATTTCGAACAGAAAATTTTAAACAGCGAGACCAACACTTACTTTAAGCTCACGAACCACTTACTTTTTGAGTGCAGCTTCACAGTTCTCACTGATTTTGGATGTGAAGCTCAAAATTTTGATGGCTGTGGTACTTTTTTTGTAAACTTACGGTCCATTGGCTTTTACTCGATTTCACAATATAAAATTTTATACAAGTTTCGCTTAACTAGATATAAGAAGGGTGGACCCAAAGTCCACTTCCTGAATCGGAGCCAAGAACTAACTATGAATTTAACTATAAATAAAAGGTCACGTGATTGAACACCTCACTGCGTGTTATTCCTCTTTGACTGGGTTGGAAATCCCAGCTGAGCCTTGAACGGCAAACCTCTGAAGGGCTACCTTAACTTATAGCTTAAGTTAAGCTAGACTAAAACGGACTTTATGGACTTGGAGGTCCTATTCGGTCCCACCTCACGGTTGTCGACCGAGAGTAGAAAGGACGCTGCCAGCATCCAAAAAAAAATATGCCTCAGTTAACATAAATAAAAAAAGGGTCACTATTTATGGTCTCCTTTCTAATGCTTGGAACAACACAACCTGCACCGTCTCTAGACACACCGCAATTCTGTCTCCAGAGTACCAAATTGAATTGCGAGAGAGCTCTCTATAAGACCACCCCCTATCGGTGCCACTTTTAATAAAAGAGTAGAAAAGACGCTGCCAGCAGCCCCAAACATTTATGCCACAAGAGCCAAGAAAAGTTGGGTCTTAGAATAACTGAATTTTTCACTAACCTTACAATTATATTTTATTGTAACGCGCCTAGTATTAGAAATAAATTAAACGCATTTAAGGCGATCATTTATTCCGGCAACTACGATATAGTTGCTATCACTGAAACGTGTTAAATACCGTGACTCGGGACTTGTTGGGGGAATTTGATATAGCGGGTTTTAAACTTTTCACTAATGATAGGTTGCATAGGATTGGTGGCAGCGTTTTGTTGTACATTCGTAATTCCCTTAGGGCTACCGAGGTTAAGATAGATTTTCCGGCAGCAATTAATGCGATATGCGTTGAAGTTAGGGCGCGTAGTATTAGCTTTAATTTCGTTGTTGTTTATAGACCTCCCGTTCTACCCCTCAATACCGATACTAGAGTTTACACACTTCTTGGTAACTTTATTAATAATCGGGATAGTATAATTGTTGGAGACTTTAACTGCCCTAACATTAATTACGAGACTTTTACTGGTAATGATGAGGGTTTGAGACTGAGTTCATGGAAGATAATTTTTTACGACAGATGGTTACCGAACCAACGCGCAGTGACAATATTTTAGACGTGATGATGACGAACGACGAAAATATAGTCGAAGGTTTAGAAATAGGTGAGAGTTTGGGATGTAGTGATCACCAAATTATTAGGTTTAAGCTAGATAGAAAACGCTAAGGATAGTAACGTAATAGAAGTCCCCGATTTTCTAGGGCTAATTTTGATAGTTTTGCGGAGAGGATGAGAGTAGTGGA
Organism: Bathynomus jamesi; assembly: GCA_023014485.1. Taxonomy (NCBI): domain Eukaryota; kingdom Metazoa; phylum Arthropoda; class Malacostraca; order Isopoda; family Cirolanidae; genus Bathynomus; species Bathynomus jamesi. The sequence continues at coordinate 832,029 of JAJOZX010000627.1, forward strand.
CTGGGATAATTTATTTATGGGTAATGACGCAAATCTTCATTGGGAGGCGTTTAAAGAAATTTTTTGAATATCGAAAGGGAGTTTATTCATTGTAAGCCCAAGCGCGCTAGAAATCATGGTAGGCCCAAGTGGTGGACTAGGGAAATAGGCGAATTCATAAACGAGCGTAACAGAGCGTATAGATTTAATAAGCGCAATGACACGGTAGCTAACTTTAATAGATATATCGAGCTTAGACGTCAGGTTAAAAGCTCTGTTAGGAATGCTGAGCGTAATTTAGATATACTTGCAGCTGCGGATAGTAAACATAATCCAAAAAAAGTTTTGACTATGTCAATAATCGTAAGCCGATAAAAGATAACATAGGCCCTCTAGTGGACGTTAACGGCGCTTTGGCTTCCGACGCTCAGGCGATGGCGGATATTTTTAACAACTTTTTTGCGACAGTTTATACCGTAGAAGACGTAAATAATGTCCCCGACGTGCACGATATCGTTCCATTTAGTAGCGAGACTATTTTGAATGAAATAACTTTACGAGGGTGAGATTGCGCATTATATCGATAAGCTAAAAGTGAACAACGCTCCAGGCCCTGACGCGCTTTAGCCTAGACATTTGAAAGACATTATCGTAGGCTCCTTAACAAAAATTTTTAATAAGTCACTGGAAGCGGGGATTATTCCTGAAGACTTTAAATTAGCTAACGTTACGCCTATTTTTAAAAAAGGCGACCGCACAGTAGCTAACAATATAAGCCTATTAGCTTGACGTCATTAGTCGGTAAACTTTTGGAATCTGTAGTTAGAGAGCGTATCGTCGATCACTTAGAGAGTCGCGATTTGATTAATAGTAGTCAGCATGGGTTTCGACGCCATAAATCTTGTTTAAATAATTTGTTAGTTTTATAACGAAATAGTGCGCGAATACGATAGGCATAGAGCGGCTGACGTTATTTATTTATACTTTGAAAAAGCGTTCGATACAGTTTCGCATAGAAGATTAATTGCTAAAGTTAAAGCGCACGGTATACGCGGTCAGGTAGCTAACTGGTTAGAGGAGTGGTTTCGTGCCAGGAAACAGAGTCGTTGTTAATGGTAGGGAATCGGGGTGGTTGGATGTAGGAAGCGGTATCCCTTAGGGTTCAGTGTTAGGCACATTGCTATTTGGTTATCTACATTAACGACATAGATGTAGGGTTGACTAGTAACGTGTCAAAATTCGCGGACGATACTAAAATAGGCGGTAAGGTTGTTAACGAGGACGATAGAAATAGGCTCCAAGACGATGTAAATAGGATTATGAAGTGGACGGATAAGTGGCAGATGCAATTTAACGTAGACAAATGTAAAGTTTTGCATATAGGTTCTCGTAACAATAATTACACGTACACGATGGATGATAGACAGTTAGCGAGCGTTGACGAAAAAGTAGATTTGGGCGTACGCGTATCTAAGGATTTAAAAGTTAGGAACCAGTGCCTGGAGTCTTGCGCAAAAGCTAATAGGATGTTAGGCTTCATAGCGCGTAATTTCGAATTTAAATCGAAGAATATTATATTGCCCCTTTACAAGTCCCTAGTCAGGCCTCATTTAGAATATGCCGTTCAGTTTTGGTGCTGGTATTTGCATGAGGATATTGATAGGTTAGAAAGGGTTCAGCGTCGTGCCACGAAACTAATTCCGTCATTACGCAACAAGTCTTACGAAAATAGGATTAAAGAGTTAGACTTACATTCACTCGAAACTAGATTAAGGGGGGAGCTTATTGAAGTTTTCAAAATCGTTAATAAAAACGATAACGTAAATTTTGACAAACTGTTCACTTTCGATAATAGCAATACTAGGATTTAAGTTACGTGGCAGACGTTTCATTACTAATATCGCTAAAAACGTTTTTACGTTTAAAGTAATTGATAAATGGAATAATCTTCCAGCGTCCGTCGTGAACTCTACCAGCGTTAATATGTTTAAAAACCGTTTAGATAGGCATTTTAAAAATATTAACGTTGTTTAAAATAATAAAACAATTAACAACAGGAGCTCTGGGAGTAATGGTCGGGATGAGTCTGTTGACGATTAATGCCAGCAATAAAAAAAAACTAACCCACTTTTTGTTATACTCTTCATACTTTTTTTTCTTATCCTCTCTTTACTTGCATGTCTGTAATTTGCATAGTATGACAGTGTTTGAGTTAAGACCGTTTGCATGGTTTGTAAGCGTTCTTATTTTACTTCTTTTCATCTTTCACCCCTTTCCCATTCTCTTCGACTATTTTTTCCGACTTGTCGGCAGTGGCCGGCGGATGATGATGGTGAGTCTCTTTTTGTGAATGAATGTTAACCCACGAATGATAGGTTTTGCTATTTACTTAACCCCTTATTCTCTTCTTTTAACCCCCTACTCTCTCCTTTCTCTCGGGCTAACCTTAGAGTGGATCTTAGGGTCTTTGTTAGCCTTAGCTTCTGTAGATCTGTAGATATAATTCATATATATACCGTATATACCTTAACCTAATATCTACAAGCAATGCTGCATTAATCAGCTTGGTCATTGTATCGCTTTGGGATAACAATGGCTTTTCCTCTTCCAGATTTTACAACATCACGGTTTCATCCCACTCAGTGTCATTCTCGTTTCAATCGGCGGCCAAGAGAGAGAGAGAGAGAGAGAGAGAGAGAGAGAGAAGAGAGGAGAGAGAGAGAGAGAGAGAGAGAGATACAAGGAAAAGAAGCACCTCAAAAGGCCTTGCGGCCTATACCGAGGAGGTACCAATGGCAACGGGTGCCAGGGAAAATTTTCTACACACAAACAGTGTACAAGATTTGGTCTAACCTTTTCTTGAAATGATCCACAGAGGAACTGTTCACAACTTCTGAAGGTAATCTGTTCTACAGATCTTATAGGTAAAGTAATTCCCACACGCACTAGTCCTAAACCGTTTCAAATCCAACTTCCAACCATTGTCGCGAGTTGGGTTATCATTTAAACTAAACATGCTTCTAAAATCGACATCGTTGAACCCGCGTAAGAGCTTGAAAACCTCGATGAGTTGACCGCGCAGCCTCCGAGCTTCCAGCGAAAACAAGCTCAGGACGCGCAAGCGTCGACCACAGCCCACACGCCCAGCGGAAGGGACCAACTCTGCGGCCCCCGCCCGCACTCGCTCCAGCCCCCCCAACATCCCTTCCGAGGGCGGGCGACCAGAACCGCACAGCACACTCCAGGTGCGGCCGAACCAGGGAACTGCACAGAGAGAGCACAATCTCCTTGTTCCGAAACTGAAATTCGGAACAAGGAGACTGCGCTCCCGCCCGCACAACTCCCCGGCTCGGCCGCACCCGGAGTACGCTGTGCAGCTCCGGTCGCCCACGACCACGAGAGAGAGAGCGAGAGATATACAACGAAAAGAAGTACCTCAAAAGGCCTTGCGGCCCCATACCGAGGTGGTACCAATGGCAACGGGTGCCACGGAAAATTTTCTACACCCTCAAATAGTGTGCAAGATTTGGTCTAACCTTTTCTGGAAGTGATCCACAGAGGAACTGTTCACAACTTTTGAAGATAACCTGTTCCACGTGTCACAGATCTTATAGGTAAAGTAATTCACACACACACACACTAGTCATTAACCGTTTCAAATCCAACTTCCAACCATTGTTGCGAGTTGGGTTATCATTTAAACTAAACATGCTTCTAAAATCGACATCGTTGAACCCGCGTAAGAACTTGAAAACCTCGATGAGTTGACCGCGCAGCCACCGAGTTTCCAGCGAAAACAAGTTCAGGGCGCGTAAGCGTCGATTGTAGCCCATATGCCTAATGGAAGGGATTAACTTTGTGGCCCTCGCCTGCACTCGCTCCAGCCTCTCAATATCTTTCCTGAGGGTGGGCGACCAGAACTGCACAGCATACTCTAGGTGCGGTCGAACCAGGGAATTGTACAGAAAGAGCACAATCTCCTTGTTCCGAAACTGAAATTGCCCCCTGATATAACCCAACAGCTTCTGGGCTTTCTTTTCCACCTCTACGCACTGTTTGGTAAACTTAAGGTCGCTGCTAATTAGCACACCCAAGTCCTTTTCCAAATCAGTCGCCTCAATATTACTCCCCAACATCGAGTAGTCCGACTTGGGATTGGCGTAGCCAATGTGCATAACCTTGCATTTACCCAAGTTAAACGGCATTTGTCATTTTTCGGACCACTCTCCTATCCTACCTAGGTCCGCACGCAGTTGCTCGATCGCTTCGGGGCTGCCAACATTGGCCCCAAGCTTGGTGTCATCAGCGAATTTGGCGATCCGACTGACGATGCCACCGTCGATATCATTTACATAAATGATAAACAACAGCGGCCCCAAAACGGAACCCTGAGGAACCCCACTAGTGACCGAGGCCCAACCTGAACTAACTCCTTTAATTACAACCCTCTGCCGCCTATTCTTCAGCCAGTTTTCAATCCACCTACCTACTTCCCCACCGATACCCAGCGCGCGCACTTTCGCCATTAGCCGGCGGTGAGGTACCTTATCAAAGGCTTTCTGAAAGTCGAGATAAAGTATATCAATTGCCGTACTCTTATCATACTCACTCAACATAACGTAGAAAAACTTGAGCAAGTTGGTGAGACACGACCTATGCCGTCTAAACCCATGTTGGGAGTCGAGTCCCCAAGCAGCTTGTAGGAATCCAAATGGTCAACGATCCTATCCGCTATTATCCCCTCTAATAATTTACCTACAACTGAAGTGAGACTAATGGGACGATAGTTCCCTGGACTTTCGTGATTCCATTTCTTAAAGATAGGGGTCACATTGGCTTCCCTCCAGTCACCAGGCACCTGGCCCGTCTCCAACGATTTGTTGAAGAGTGTAGCCAGGTGGGGAGCCACCTGGTCGTGCACCTCCCGCAACACTTTGGGGAGGAACTGGTCTGGCCCAGGAGCCTTAAACACGCTGTTTGTCTATTCTGTCGGCAACGACTGTCGCGGTACACCGAACACTATCCACCTTCGTGCCTGACGCCTAGTTCGGAGATGACGCGGGTGTCCTCCCTGGTGAACACTCCCGCAAAGTACTCATTAAGCACATTAGCACTATTAACATAACTGAAGAACTCCTTAGGCTTCCTCTTGCAGAGGCTTGCCACCCGTAGTTCTTCATTACGTTTCGCTAGCCTAACCTTCGCCTTCACTTCCCTACACAGGCGGACATACGCCTCAGTGTTCTCATGGGAACGATTGGCCTTCGCCCTCCTATACGCGGCTTTCCTATTTCGAATAGCCGAAGCGATGTCACGACTGAACCACTTAGGCTGCGTTGAAGCAGGGGTGACCGGTTTTGAGGGTATGGCAGCAGACTGCAGCACTATAAACTCGTCCCGAAATGCAGTCCACACTCCCTCAACATCGCCTCCGACCTCTAACCCCATCTCACCTACGCTATCCCGGAGGCTAACAAAGTCCGTCCGCTGTAGATCGAGCTTACTGCCTCTCGAATTACTACGCTTCACCCGAGGGACGCAGACACGGAACCTAATCAGACCGTGATCACTCCCACCCAACGATTCGTCAACGGTGAGGCCAGTGACGAGGTTGTCTTCGGTCGTGAATACTAAGTCTAGAACGCTTTCGCCTCTTGTAGGCTCATTGACCCACTGAGTCAGGAAGTTCTCATCAGCAAAGTCAACTAGCCTCCTCCCTTCAGCATCAGCAGTCCTGCCTTCCCACTTTATGCCGCGACAGTTGAAGTCTCCTAAAACTACACACACCCTATCCCCTAGCAGGCTACGGAGTTCGGTGTACAGGGCTGTATCCTCCTCGAGGAGAAGATGCGGAGGTCTGTACACCATGATTAACCTATAGTTCGTCCCTCCCACGTTCAGATCGACGCCAAGCAGCTCCCGTTCCGATCGGAACTGGCAGTCAACCGGACTCAACGTGTCCCTCACGTATATTAGTACCCCTCCCCCCTCCCCACGGGTGCGGTCTTTGCGAAACATTCTATACCCGGAATTTCGAACTCCCCAACGTAGTCCCTACGATCAGTATGAATCCAGGACTCGGTGATAGCAACGATATCCTGGTATTCTGATGCTAAGAGCGCCCGTAGCTCGCAAAACTTATTCCTAATCGACCTAGCATTAAAAAGCATTGCACGGAGGGAGCCTTCCCTATTCTGACCGCCCCTAGCACGACCCGTTTCCCGAACAGCCAGGGCTGTCGGGAGTTGAAGAGCCCCTCACCAACGAGGGGGCAACTTCCGCAGGAGGCTGAGCCCCCTCCAACGGGGAAGGAGGGTCACCCACCTGTACCTGGACGCATCCTTCAGTTGAAGGTACGTCCGCCACCGGCTCAACATCATCTCTCCCCGGTGGGGTCCCGTCATCTCTCCCCAGGCTCGACCTCACCATTCTGTATAGGTGCCGGTCGAGCAGCGCGCCTAGCACACCTTTACCTTTGTCATTGAGGTGGACACCATCGCTCTGGTAAAGGTCCCACCTACCCGAAAATGCATCAAACGGGTCAATAAACCTCACGCTCAGCGGGACGCACAAGTCTTGCACCCTCTCGTTGATGCCAATGACCTTACTGAGCGCGTGGTCACTGGCATTCATCCGCGATAAAATACCCATCAACATTCCCCTGTCTGTATTCAGTTTCAGATCATCCGCAAGAGACATGATCTCGGTGATAATCTCTTCTGTAAAACCTACCCTACCGCCTTTGAGGAACAGGTCGTTGCCACCAGCGTGGACAACGATCGCATTCCTCCGACTAGCCACTCGCACCTTCTCTAGCTCCTTCCTTAAGTGCGCCGTTCCCCGCCCAGGTAAGCACCTTACCTTCCTCCCATCCCGGTTTGTAGAAGCAAAGTACTTCTCCTGGCCCCTGATCTGCGAGTCCCCAATCAAAACGGTGTCTTCCTCCTTCGCGCACAGGAGACTAAAGCGGTTGGAGGTCCTGACAGGGGCAACCGGGGTCTCAGGCTTCGGCTTCGCAGCCTTCTTGCCCGAGACCTTTCGATACCCGTCGCCACCCATAGACTCAGCCGCAGTCACACCACCCGACCCACCCCGACCGGCAGCTACATCCTTCCGTTTCTTTGGGCCATCAGTAGGCCCCTTCCCTTTTTCTTTATCGGCCCCTTCTTTGTGCCCTCCCTGCCCTCCACCTCGCGCCACAGTTCCGTGCGTTCCACGTGGGTCGCTGGCGATTCCTGACACTGATTTTGTACCGTGGCCCCCCGGTTGCACCTCTACCCTTTCTCCGCGGTCCCGAGCTCTATCCAGTCCATCGCTGGACCGCCTTTCCACGGCAGCTATCCTATCAATGAACTCCGGGGTGGAGGGCGCAGTCGCGTCAGTGACCGCCGCACCTCCAACAGCCGATCTGGACGACTCGAGCCGCCGAACCCTCTCATCTAGCTTCTCGTAAAACTGTATGAGTTCGCAAAAGCGGCACATGCTGGAGTGGTTGATCTTTTCGAAGAAAGTTTCTTTGAAGTTCGTCACCCACTGGTTTACTCCACACCTCGCACATTCAGTCTTCAGTTTCTGCGGTCCAGTCATTGTAACTTTTTTTTTCTCGAACTCTGAATACACTGAATAAGATAAAGCGTTCTAGCAATGAAAACTATCAATAACGTTCTGACCAGTATATAAAAAAGGAGGGGGGGGGAATTCTTCCCGCGCGTAGACGCATCCGCCTATTTGCAAGTGACGTTCATATCATCCAGAAAACTACACCTCTCGTTGCTGCCGCACCGACCAAGGGTCTCCCCAGGGCCGGACAGTCCCAAACGTGTCGCAGCTACCAACTGACAAACACTCGCGACGCAGACTCTTAGAATCCAGTGTTCAAGGGTAGTGATGTGAGTCGTTTTTTATTGTGTCGTTTTTTTTGTCGTTTTTTTTGTTTAAAACGAAGATACTGTTTTTTTTGTTTTTTATTGTTTTAAACTTATTCCATATTTTTCTTCCTTTAATCTAATAAGTATATTAGTATTACCTATAATTTACTATACTACCATGCTTATACAGTTATACCTAGTACATAGTCATCTTTTAGAAAAACTGAATCACGCAAAAAGTATATAATAGAAAGGAAAAACAAACCCTCATTTTTTATATGTATATATATTTTTTAACTAGAACATAAAACATTCTTCCTCGTTTCAAACAATATACATAATCGTGATTGGCAAGAGTACCAGTATATATATTCCAGATAGAAAAAAAAAATATTCACCTTTTTTTGAACCTTTTTGTTAACCTAATGTTGTTTAACCTTCATTTCTATGGAAGAATCATCACTAGATTGGGTAGAGCATATATGCTAGTTTCAATATCACAGGTACTGGTATAATATACATAATAAAAAATACATAATACTGGTATAAAACAATGTACATAATTGTGATTGGCAAGAATACCAGTGTGTGTATATATATATATATTCCAAAGAGAAAAATAAAAAAATAAAAATATTCATCTCTTTCTTTAACCTTTGTGTTAACCTAATGCTGTTTAACTTTCATTATCTGATTCTATTTCCATTGAAGAATCATTATCACTAGATTGATTAGAGCATATAGTTTCAATATCACAGGTACTGGTACTTATTGCAGATTTGGATGTTGACGAAGCCAGTGTAGCACCATGTTTTACTTCACTTTCTTGGAATTTTGCATTTTGGGATATAAATACTAGCTTTGCTGCTCTGTCTGTGCTTAATCGGTTTCTTTTGGCTGTATGGATATTACTGTATGTGCTAAATGATCTCGGAAGTAATGAAAGGGCGAAATAGAGGTGTATGAGTTTGTGTAGGTATATATGTGAGTATGCGTGCGTATGTATCTGGAATTCTGGATGTATGCGTGTGTATGGGGTATATAATAGATATTTTTTTTTTTTTTTTGTATTGGGGCGTTTACCGCCATTTCCCGCTATACGCTAGCGGATATCATGGCGAAGCAGAATATGAGAAAGAGAAACGGAGATGGGGGAAAGGCACTAGAAGTGGGAGGACCGCGGACGACGGGTGAGAAGTCACCTAAAGCTCAGAGAGGAGGCGAGATTGGGAGAGGAAAAGGAAAAGACGGTCAAGCGAGAAGAGAGGGCTCTCAGCGAGCATAAGACGTAAACGATCGGGGAGGGGGAAATCAGAGAGGAACAGGAAGGCGCGACGACGTACTGACGACAGGGTGGGGCATTCCACAAGGATGTGAAAGACGGTGAGGGGCGACTGGCAGGAGGCGCAACGAGGAGCCTCCTGCCGGGACATAAGATAGCCGTGCGTGAGGCGCGTATGGCCGATGCGAAGCCGCGCAAGGACGACCTCTTTGTGTCGGGAGCGGTGGAAAGAGGACGCCCAATATGACAGGCGGGGGCGGATGGACCAGAGTTTATTTGCGGTGGCATCGTCCCAGGACTGCTGCCATATGCGGTCGTAGAGGGACCGAAAGACCTGCACATAGTCAGAGAAGGGGAGCGGGCGGGGGAGGGGAGGCATCGAGGCGGCGGACCGGGCTGTGCGGTCAGCCGCCTCATTACCGGAAACACCGACATGGGCAGGAACCCAGCAGAAGGTGACCCGGATCCGGTGAACGGTGTGCAGGACATGGTACTCCTGTTGAATAAGGCGTACGAGGGGGTCCGGGGAATCATAGCGCTCGAGCGCTTGAAGGGCGCTCAGCGAGTCCGAAAAGATGGTACTGGAAGACCGCGAAAAACCCGATACCAGACGGAGGGCTTCCAGAAGGGCAAAGAGCTCCGCGGAAAAGATGGAGGCCTGAACCGGCAGGGGGATACCCCGGGAGGTAGGTGACAGCGACGGAGAAGACGGCGGCCGCGACACCTGCAGGGGAGCGCGAGCCGTCGGTGTAGACGGGAACATCGTCCGAGTGTACGGGAAGATGGGCCAGAAAAGAAGACCGGAGGACGGTAGGAGGAGACTCCTTACGCAGGCCACGGAGCGCCTGGCAGCGGCAGATAGGGGTGGTCAGCCAGGGGGGCGACAGGTCGAAGGAGAACGGCAGAATAGAGGGTGGGGGGATCCCCAGGGACGAAAAGATGTCGGCCAGGGAGGCAGCGAAATGCCACGTGTCAGGCCGGGGTAGCGCCTGGGAGATCGCGGAGAAGAGTAGGGACCTCGGGAGGCGGCAGATGCGAAGGTAACACTTCGCCATGAGAAGGCCCCGGCGAAGGGGCAGGGGGGGTGTCCGCAGTCCACCTGAAGACTAGCGACAGGGGACGAGCGGAAGGCACCCGACGCCAGGCGAAGGCCACGGTGGAGAAGAGGATCCAGCATACGGAGTGCCGGAGAGGAGGCGGAGCTGTAGACCACACAGCCGTAGTCGATGCGGGATTGCACCAGGGAGGTGTACAGGCGCAGCAGAGTACGCCTGTCCGCCCCCCAGGTCATGTGGGACAGGTGACTCAAAAGGGAGAGGGTGCGGCGAGATGATTGCCGCAACCGCCTAAGGTGTGGAACCCAACCGAAAAATTCGTCGAGGGTCATACCCAGGAATCGAACGGATGGGACGAGGGGAAGAGGAGTGCCGGCAAGGGTAAGGGCGAAGGTATGCGACAGACGGAGGCGCCGAGGACGGAAAAGCATACTGGAAGACTTAGAGGGTGAGAAAGCATAGCCAACCGAGGACGCCCAGCGAACCACTGCGTTGATGGCTAGCTGGAGTCGACGTTCAGCCAAAGACGGGAGGCGGCCAGAGCAATAGATAGCCAGGTCATCGGCATAGAGGGAGCTACGAACGGAAGTAGGCAGGACCGTAGCGACTGTGTTCATCACTAGTGAGAAACACAGGACGCTAAGGACACTACCCTGAGGGACACCCTCCTCCAACGGAAAGCGGTCAGAGAGGGTAGAACCGATGCGGACGCGGAAAGAACGGGCGGACAAGAAGTTATAAATAAAAGAGGGGAGAAAGCCTACGAAACCCAGGGAGCGTAAGCAGTCAAAGACCGCGCTCCGCCGAGTAGTATCGTAGGCCTTCTGGAGGTCGAAAAAGACGGCGAGTACAAAGTGACGCCGGGAGAAAGCCTCCTGCACGTCGTGGCTAAGGAGGAGGAGGGGGTCGGTGGTACACCGGAAGCGCCAGAAACCAGCCTGGGTAGCAGGGTATTGGTCACTCGCCTCCAGAGTAAGGGACAGCCGCGAGGCGACCATCGCCTCCATAACCTTGCAGGCGCAGCATGTCAGGGAAATGGGGCGATAGTTCGACGGGAGTGAGGGGTCTTTATCGGGCTTCGGGATGGGGACGACGATGGACTCACGCCACCGGTCCGGGAATGAACCCTCCAACCAAATCCGGTTATAGAGGTCCAGTACAAAGCTGAGAGCAGAGGGGTGTAGGTGCCGTAACAAGTCATAGGGGATATTATCGGGGCCGGGTGCGGAGGAGCGTCGGGGGCGGAGGGCCTCCCGAAGCTCCGTCATGCGGAAGAGGTGATTATAGGGGTCATCCCTATGAGGTGGAAAATCCGGTGGGTCGCGGCGGGAATGGGGGGAATCGGAACTGGAGATGGCTGCGAAGTGCGCCGCGAGTGCGTTCGCGACGGCCTCCGGATCGGAGACGAACTCGTCGTCCCCGACCCGAAGCACCGGGGGTCGAGGGGGGACACGGGTCCCCTCAAAGCTACGCACTTTGCGCCAAACAGTCGAGGGGGCAGTCGAGGAGGAGATCCCGGACACGTAACTCCGACAGGAGGTACGCCGGGCCAGTTTCAGGACCCGACGGGCCACTGCCTTCAGGCGCTGAAACTCTATCTTGTGCTCCAGTTGGCGGGTCCGGTAGAAGCGGCGGCGGCCGGCACGGCGCCGCTCCTGAACGGCATGGGAGCACTCTGGGGTCCACCATGGGACGCTTCGCGGCCTGGGGGAGCCAGAGGTACGGGGGATGCAACTGGCGGCAGCCGAGAGGATCTTACTCTCGAGGAAGGCGAGGGCCTCACTGACGGAGGGAAAGGCAGGAATTGATGGCGAGATCGCCGTGCCCCTCGCGTATGAGGCCCAGTCTGCTCGGGCGAACAGCCAGCGCGGACGGACATAGGTGGGGGGGGAGGAGACGGGTCGGGGTAAGACACACTGGGAAATGGTCACTGCCGGAAGAATCCGGCAGGACCTCCCAGGTGAACTCCGTCACGATGTCGAGGGAAACCAGGGAAAGGTCGATACAGGTGAAACTGTCGTGGGCCGAGTGAAGGCAGGTTGGGGAGCCATCGTTCAGAAAGGTGAACTCGAGCTCGTCCATAAGGGAGAGAAGGGTCCCGGAGAGAAAAGTGGAGCAAACGTCCCCCCAGGCCGGGTCCCGACTGTTGAAGTCCCCGAGAATCAGGAAAGGGCGGGGAAGCTGAAGAATTGGGTCACGGAGAGAATTGGGTGGAGGGCGTACGTTAGGGGAGGTAACGAGAGCAGACCGTGAGCTGGCGCCCCAAAGAAAGGCGCACAGCCACAGCTTGCAGGACTGTACGGAGCGGGAGGGGGCGGAAAGGGACGGAGCGGAAAGGGACGGAGCGGTGCACGAAGACCGCGGAGCCCCCCCTCCCCGCCCCATCGAGAGGCGGGGAAGGGAGCCCGCAGTAACCGGACACTCGAGGGAGGGAACGGGATCCAAGAATCGTCTCCTGAAGGCAGAAACACGCCGGACACCTGGAGGCCAGGAGAGAGGAGAGACTCTCGAGGCCTACCAGGAGCCCGCGGATGTTCCACTGCAGGAGCGAGGTATAGGGAGGGGTAGGAAAGTCAGCGTAAAGGATGGTTATGGGGTGGGTGGGCCGATCGGGCGGCCCGAGATTAAAGAGGGAATCGGAAAGCCCCGGAATTCAGCGAGGGACGCCGAACGTGGGCGAAGGCGAGGGTCACCCCGACGAGGGGGCGATGTGGAACCAGACGCCGGCAAGTCCTCCAGAAGAGGAGTCTCCCGGACGTCCGGGGGAGAGCGATGCAGAGAAGGGGATGTGAGAGGTATCCAGAATGCCCCTCCCTTCACCGGAGGTGCGGGGGAGGCAGGACTACGAGGGGGAGTGGAAAATAATACCTCACCCAGAGGCATTGGCAGGTCGAGGAGAGAGATGGGGCGGGTCAAGCGCGGGGGCGTGCACGGCCCACCCACGCCGACCAGGCGGGCGAGTTCCCCCTCCAGTGGGTCCATCGACCGGGCCGGAGGGGTGTATCTCAGCCCCCACCACGAGGGCCGTCGGGGACCCCAGGGGGGAGCGTGCATAACGGTTGCGCAGTGGGGACGGTGAGGACACCGGGGTGGTAGGGCGAAGGGGGCGTTTGTGTTTGGGAGAGGAAGGTGATGCGAGGCTTATGGCTTCGAACCTTTCGGGATCACCACTGGCGCGGCGCTTGCGGCCCCTACCCCTCCGTCGTGCGGCCCGCATGGGTGACGGCGGGTCACGATCCGGAATGGGGGTGGCCGAAGGCGCCGGTGGAGAGGGCGTAGAAGGGGCAGGGGGGTTGCCGACGAAGCATCGGCGTTCGCGGAGGGAGCACGTGGGGACGCGCTGGTAGTACGGGGAGCCGCGGTAGGAGTCCGCTGGGCGGCAGAGGATGGACTGGGAGTAGCGGACACGGTGGGTGGAGGCGCGTTGGGAACCGCCGGTGAGGACGGGGTCCGGGAACGGAGAGCCTCGGCGTACGAGGCACCACGCCGGGCCTCGCAGCCACGCAACCGTCCCGCGCCTCCCGAGCGCTGAGAAACTCTGATGAACAGAGGGCCCGAACCTCCCTTTCAAAGAGGAAGGACGGGCAAGAGCGGGATGAAGCAGGGTGTGGTCCATGGCAGTTGGTGCAGGAAGGCGGAGCAGTACAGGGCAAGGGGTGGGGAGGGCCGCCGCAGCGGACACACAACGGGGCCGGCTGACGGCAGGAGCTGCTCACGTGGCCAAACCTATTGCACTGAAAACAGCGCGTAGGATCTGGCACGTATGGTCGTACTGAGAATTCGCACGCGCGTCTCTCACCAAAGCCCCAGAATACCGAAACGGGGGCACCAGTGAGTCGAAAGTGAGGAGCAGGCGAGGAGAAGGGCGGTTGGGGATCGCGATCTGTCGGGAAAGCGGTACACCCTCAGAACACCCTGGGAGGCGAGGTCAATCTGGAGGTCTTCCACCGGGATGGGTAGAAGACGAGCAGCGTATATTGTGCCCTGGCACTGATTGAGGCGGGGGTGGGGGGACACCGCAATCCCGCAGCCCAGGACATTGGGGATAGCGAGCAGAGAGGAGGTTTCGACAGAGGAACGCGACCTTATCAGAATGGAGCCATCCCTCTGAGGCCGAAGGTCAAAACGAGCCGTCCCCGTCACCCCATGGATCGCTCGAAAGAGGCGTTCATGGTTAGTGGGGAGGGGCTTGGAGGAGGAGGGGCGGAGGACGAGGAACTTGTCCACCGTCCTAAGGCCGAGCAAAGACGTCGGGCCAAACACCACCGGTACTTCGAGGGGACGGGGAGACGAGAAAGGCGGACGGCGACGTCGGGTCCCACGTCCACCAGGGGCCGAGGGGGCCGGGGGCGATGAGGCCCGACCGGAGTGGGAGGCGACCGGGGCCGCGGGCTTCCCACTGAGGGCGAAAAAGCAGGTGGGTCCCTATCGGGACGTGGAATATGGGGGATCCAGGGGTCGGGGGGTCCACTGCAGGTCCATCCGCCACTGGCGGGGGTCGGGCAGCGGCGCCACGAACTGGGGAAAGAGGGAGAGGAGGTGTCGGCAAGAAGAGCAGACGGGGTGGGCGAGGGCTGCCGACTGCCCTTACCAGACCCAAGGTCCAAGAGGTAGTCAAAGGGAGGTCAGATGCACAAGCCGGGTCGTCAACGAGGTCCATTAGATTTGTAAGTGTTTCCATAAAGAAAATTTTTATTGTTGTTTCGCGCCCGGGGCTGCGGGGAACCGATTACCCGGGGCCCAAGGGGACCAAGCGCATGCCGGCGGGGGATGGTGCCTCGTCCCATGTAGGTACCCCCGTTTCAAAAGGGCCCTTGCAACGTCGAAAGTTCCCCCCGCCGGCAGCAAAGACCAAGGCCCCCCAGGGTCCCAGGCCTGGGCACCCTACCAGCCAACTTAGTCCGGCCCCGGCCATGGGAGCGAGACCCCCAGCGACCAGCCCCGGCAGCCCACGGGGCGCGCGAAGTGATCAGAGAAAGCAGAAGAAACAGAGGGGGCAAGGAAGAGGGGAAAGAGGGGAAGACAGGAAAGAGGGGGCTGTAGGATAGCAGGGTATGCTAAAACTCCCCTTCGCAACCGGGCGGGGGACCCGGCAGGGCCCCCAGCCGCGGCTGACCCCCCTCGCCACATGGAGGCAGGAGCCCGCGGGCGATCCACCCCAGAAAGACCGCCCGCGGGGAGGGGGATATAATAGATATAAATGTGTATATAAGTATTTATGTATATATTGGTATATATGTATGTATATATATGGATGGTCTCGGGGGGAAAATATGTCATCGCGGGTCTAAAGGATAGTTAAGTGGGAGATTCAAAATCCGAGGCATGGATGGGAGAGTCCTGGAAAGGTTGGACAATGGGCAGTCAGCTCCCAGCCAGTGTTCTCGCAAGTTTAACGGATCTCAAGATACAAGACTTTCAGTGCAAGAAAGAGGCCAGTTTTTTTCTGTAAATAGGCTGAAAAGGACGGACATTCTATACTGGTACCATATGGCCTATTTTATTTATTTATTTATTTACTTATTTTTATTATATATATATCATTGCAAAAGTATACCTTATAATTAAATTGGCAATATCTATATTAATTATTAAAAAAAAACAAAAAAACAATAAAAAACAAAAAAAACGACAAAAAAACGACAAAAAAACGGACATAAAAAAACCCGTTTTTTAACATCACTATTCAAGGAATATCCCACCAGACCCAGAGGCTACGCCCGAGAGTTTACGCTGGCCTGGCAGCCAGCTGGGCAGTAAAGCTCTCTCACCTGAGAGCAGTACAGCCAAGCACCATCAACTGGTCACCAAAGAACGGTCGCAGGGGGCTGGTCAGGCCATTACGCGTTAGGACTGGGCTTAACGGGGCACTAGCCACATTCCATTCATCGCGCCCCTACGCCTGGGACCCCTCCATCCCAGTCTCTCACGACCTGCGAGCGTTAAATGGTGTTAGTTATAGAGGTTCCAAAGCCTCTCTTCCCACGCATGAGGTAGCAGTAGGGTCCTAATAATAAAATAAGAGAAAAAGACTTATTAAAAGAAAAGGCTTTTTTTTTTTGCAGTCAGAGGAGAACATCCTTAACTTAAGCTAAAAGGACAGAGTAGGGATGGGATGGGGTCCTAGTAACCCACGGGACAGGATTGTACAACAGACTTAACTCGCCCTCCCGAGAGAGAGAGAGAGAGTTACAAGGAGTTACAAGGAAAAGAAGTACCTCAAAAGGCCTTGCGGCCCATACCGAGGAGGTACCAATGGCAACGGGTGCCAGGGAAAATTTTGTACACACTCAAATAGTGTGCAAGATTTGGTCTAACCTTTTCTTGAACTGATCCACAGAGGAACTGTTCACAACTTCCGAAGGTAACCTGTTCCATGTGTCACAGATCTTATACGTAAAGTAATTCCCACACACACTAGTCCTAAACCGTTTCAAATCCAACTTCCAACCATTGTTGCGAGTTGGGTTATCATTTAAACTAAACATACTTCTAAAATCGACATCGTTCAACCCGCGTAAGAGCTTGAAAACCTCGATCAGTTGACCGCGCAGCCTCCGAGAGTTTCAAGCGAAAACAAGTTCAGGGCGCGTAAGCGTCGATTGTAGCCCATATGCCTAACGGAAGGGATTAACTTTGTGGCCCTCGCCTGCACTCGCTCCAGCCTCTCAATATCTTTCCTGAGGGTGGGCGACCAGAACTGCACAGCATACTCCAGGTGCGGCCGAACAAGGGAATTGTACAGTGAGAGCACAATCTCCTTTGTTCCGAAACTGAAATTGCCTCCTGATATAACCCAATAGTTTCTGGGCTTTCTTTTCCACCTCTACACACTGTTTCGTAAACTTAAGGTCGCTGCTAATTAGCACACCCAAGTCCTTTTCTAAATCAGTCACCTCGATATTACTACCCAACATCGAGTAGTCCGACTTGGGATTGGCGTAGCCAATGTGCATCACTTTGCATTTACCCAAGTTAAACGGCATTTGCCATTTTTCGGACCACTCTCCTATCCTACCTAGGTCCGCACGCAGTTCCTCGATCGCTTCGGGCGTCCCAACATTGGCCCCAAGCTTGGTGTCATCAGCGAATTGGCGATCCGACTGACGATGCCACCGTCGATATCATTTATGTAAATGATAAACAACAGTGGCCCCAAAACGGAACCTTGAGGTACCCCACTAGTGACCGAGGCCCAACCCGAACTAGCCCCTTTAATTACCACCCTCTGCCGCCTATTCCTCAGCCAGTTTTCAATCCACCTACCTATTTCCCCACCGATACCCAGCGCGCGCACTTTCGCCATTAGCCGGCGGTGAGGTACCTTATCAAAGGCTTTCTGAAAGTCGAGATAAAGTATATCAATCGCCCTACTCTTATCGTACTCACTCAACATGACGTGGAAAAACTCGAGCAAGTTGGTGAGACACGACCTATGCCGTCTAAACCCATGTTGGGAGTTCCCAAGCAGCTTGTAGGAATCCAAATGGTCAACGATCCTATCAGCTATTATCCCTACTAATAATTTACTACAACTGAAGTGAGACTAATGGGACGATAGTTCCCTGGACTTTCGTGATCCCCTTTCTTAAAGATAGGGGTCACGTTGGCTTCCCTCCAGTCACCAGGCACCTGGCCCATCTCCAACGATTTGTTGAAGACTGTAGCCAGGTGGGGAGCCACCTGGTCGCGCACTTCTCGCAACACTCTGGGGAGAAACTGGTCTGGCCCAGGAGCCTTAAACGCGCTCAGTTTGTCTATTCTATCGGCAACGACTGTCGCGGTACATCTAACACTATCCAGGCCAGCACCTTCGTGCCTCACGCCTGGCTCGGGGATGACGCGGGTATCCTCCCTGGTGAACACTCCCGCAAAGTACTCATTAAGCACATTAGCGATGTCCGCGTCGGAGGTCCGCAGAACGCCGCTTCCGTCCTTTAACGGTCCTATCATGCTTCTAATGGGCTTTCTACTATTAACATAACTGAAGAATTCCTTAGGGTTCCCCTTGCAGAGGCTTGCCACCCGTAGTTCTTCGTTACGTTTCGCTAGCCTAACCTTCGCCTTCACTTCCCTACACAGGCGGACATACGCTTCAGTGTTCTCGTGGGAACGATTGGCCTTCGCCCTCCTATACGCTACTTTCCTATTTCGGATAGCCGAAGCGATGTTACGATTGAGAGAGAGAGAGAGAGAGAGAGAGAGAGAGAGAGAGAGAGAGAGAGAGAGAGAGTTACAAGGAAAAGAAGTACCTCAAAAGGCCTTGCGGCCCATACCGAGGAGGTACCAATGGCAACGGGTGCCAGGGAAAATTTTCTACACCCTCAAATAGTGTACAAGATTTGGTCTAACCTTTTCTTAAAGTGATTCACAGAGGAACTGCTCACAACTTCTGAAGGTAACCTGTTCCACGTGTCACAGATCTTAAGGTAAAGTAATTCCCACACACACTAGTCCTAAACCGTTTCAAATCCAACTTCCAACCATTGGTGCGAGTTGGGTTATCATTTAAACTAAACATGCTTCTAATATCGACATCTTTGAACCCGCGTCACGTAAGCGTCGATTGTAGCCCATATGCCTAACGGGAAGGGATTAACTTTGTGGCATTCTTCAGCCGGTTTTCAATCCACCTACCTACTTCCCCACCAATACCCAGCACGTGCACTTTGGCCATTAGCTGGCGGTGAGGTACCTTATCAAAGGCTTTCTAATCAATCGCCCTACTCTTATACTCACTCAACATGACGTGGAAAAACTCGAGCATGTTGGTGAGACACGACCTATGCCGTCTAAACCCATGTTGGAGTCCCCAAGTAGCTTGTAGGAATCCAAATGGTCAACAGTCCTACCCGCTATTATCCCCTCTAATTATTTACCTACAACTGAAGTGAAATGGTGTTATTTATAGAGGTTCCAAAGCCTCTCTTCCCACGCATGAGGTAGCAGTAGAGTCCTAATCGTAAGAGTAGAGAAAAAGACTTAATACTAAAAGTTTTTTTTTTTTTCTGCAGTCAGAGGAGGACATCATTAACCTAAGCTAAAAGGACAGAGTAGGGATGGGAAGGGGTCCTAGTAACCCACGGGACAGGTTTGTACAACAGACTTCACCCACCCTCCCGAAAGAGAGAGAACCTAAAGGAATTGGCAGCCAATTTCTCTAGAATCCCACGACTCGGGACCGGAGGGCTGTCACACCCCAAGTATAAAGTTTACAACACCCAAAAGGAACGTGCATAACCTTTATACCCCCTGCGGAGAGAGAGAGAGAGAGAGAGAGAGAGAGAGAGAGAGAGAGAGAGAGAGAGAGAGAGAGAGAGAGAGAGAGAGAGGAACTGGCAGCCAATTTCTTTAAGAAATATTAGCTATTCCCATTTGGCGTCTTTACGGCGAGTGGGAATAAAGTGAATGTTTCTCAAATCAAGAAACACTTCTCTCAAATGTGAAATTTTAACTTTGTGCAGTTTCATTTGCGGACCACCAACAGGAATGGAAATTACCGAGTTTGAGGATGTCAATGAGAGTTTCCCCTAAAGAAAATCGGTTTTCTATATTTAAATATATTTTTTCTGGGGGACACGCTTAATTTGTCGTTATTGTCCAATATATAATTTTTGTATGATGTAAAATTATGACAGCCTTAATTAATATATATAAAAGTCCGTTTAATTACTAAAAATATTAATGTAAAAACATTAAAGTTCGAGATTTTGTAAGTCGTGATAATGCATTTAATTATTATTTAGATATAATATTAACCAGAAACAGTGGCGTAACACATTTCTTAAGAGGGTGTAATGGTAGCGCATCCAACCGGCAATTGGAAGGCCTTGGGTTCGATTCCCGGGCGGTTCGCCTCATTTTTCATTTCGTTATTTCTCTTCCGCGTGTGCAGAAACGTTCCTTAATATTATGTCGTTTCTATTCACACATAATATATATATATATATATATATATATATA
Source organism: Bathynomus jamesi (assembly GCA_023014485.1). Classification (NCBI taxonomy): domain Eukaryota; kingdom Metazoa; phylum Arthropoda; class Malacostraca; order Isopoda; family Cirolanidae; genus Bathynomus; species Bathynomus jamesi. The sequence goes on from JAJOZX010000627.1 coordinate 852,176, forward strand.
TATATATATATACACAAACTCAGAATGGTCCCCTGAGAAATTTATATGTTAAACACAGACCGTGCATGGAACAAGGAACTCTTCTGGGAAAATTAAATCCACTATAGTCCGAATAAGTAATGGTAAATGACAAATACCATAGTTTTTCTTTTTCATGATGCTAGCCCGACGTGGCCAACGGGTCTCTCGCAAAGAGATCCCATAAATATAGCTTCCCTCACCAGCTATCTGCAAAGCAGACAGGATCCAGCTTTGGGACATGGACCTAGGTATTTGTCATTTACCATTACTTATTCGGACTATAGTGGATTTAATTTTCCCAGAA